>BOPN01001801.1:77500-82500 GCA_017312705.2 Penaeus japonicus | reverse complement strand
GATGATGATGATAATAATGGCAATGAAAATAATGAGGATAGTTATGATAAAGATGATGGCGATGATAATGATAGTGATGAATTAGATGCCAGGATAGCAACAACCACCAATGATAATAATATTGATAATAACAGTTATGATAATGATAACAATAATAGTGATTATAGCAATGACGCTAGTAATGACAAGGGTAAAGATGATAGCAATGATAACGATGCTGATGATGATGATAATAACAATGTTGATAATAATGATAATTTTAGTTATAAAGATGATAATAAGGATGATACTGATAGTAGTAGTAGTAGTAGTATATATATATATATATATATATATATATATATATATATATATATATATATATATATATATATATAAAAAGAAAGAGAGAGAGAGAGAGAGAGAGAGAGAGAGAGAGAGAGAGAGAGAGAGAGAGAGAGAGAGAAAGACAGAGAGAGATAAGTATAAGATAAGTATGTACACCGAGTATACTCAAAAATACATACATGCATGAACCATTTTTGCATTTACCTGCGGGAAATCTATCATGATTAAGCGTTCCGTGTGTTACTCGCGACAGAATCCTTTGCACACACGACTTCCAGATCAAGGCGTTGCAATCCATTGGCAGCGCTATCCACATGGAAAATCCGGTAATTAAACACTTTATAGCGTACAATACATATCTCCTTTGGTCTAGAAAACTGGAAAATATATTTCCTTCCTTTTGTTCTTCCTCTTCATCTATTCTTCTTCTTCTCCTGATTTTGTTTTAGCTTTTTCATAGTCTCGCTTTTTACTACCTCTTCTTTTTGTTCCCTCCTTCTTGTCCACCTTTACTTTTCTGTGTTCATCCTCTCCACATCCATCTCCTCTAATTCTCTTTATTTTTAATCCTTATTCTCTTCTCCACTTTTTTTTTCATCTTTCATGTGATTCCATGCCTCTCCCTCTTCCTTATCTCCTCCCACCACTTCGTCTTGCCTTCCTCTCTGTCTTACCTCTTTTCTCCTTCTTCTCTTTCCTCCTTCTTCTCTTTCCTCCTTTCAGCTTTCCCCTTACTTTCTCTTTCTCTACTTTCTCCCCTTTCTTCCTTTTATCCTTCCCCTTACTTTCCCTTTTTTTCTATTTTCTTCTTCTCCTACTTTCTTTCATTCTCCCATTTAATTTCCCTTTTAATAATCTCTTCCCCTTCTCCCTCTTCCCTCTCTTCTTCCTTACATCCATTTCTCTAATTCCTTCTTCTCTCCCTTCCTTATTTTTTCTCTTCCTTTCTTTCCATCCCCGCTGCGTCCTTCTCTCCGAGCTCCCCCTCCCCCACCGCCCAAGATGTTCCGAGAAAGAACAGCTGATCTGGAACCGCTGTTGAAATGCGTCCGTGACTCTCTCTTTCTCTTTCTCTTTCTCTTTTTTTCTCCTTATTTTCTTTTTCTCCCCCCCCCCCCTCTCTCTCTTTCTCTATCTGTCTGTTTCTCACTCTCTCTCTCTCACTCTCTTTTATCTTTCTATTTCTCTTTGTTATTTTCTCTCTCCGTCTCTCTCTTTCTTACACACATATACATACATACATACATACATACATACATACATACATACATATATATATATATATATATATATATATATATATATATATATAATATATATATATATATGTACATATATATATATATATATATATATATATATATATATATATATATATATATATATATATATATATATATATATGTATACATACGTATATATATATATATATATATATATATATATATATATATATATATATATATATATATATATATATATATATATATATATATATGTATGTATGTATATATATATAATATATATATATATATATATATATATATATATATATATATGTATATATATATATATATGTGTGTGTGTGTGTGTGTGTGTGTGTGTGTGTGTGTGTGTGTGGGTGTGTGTGTGTGTGTGTGTGTGTGTATGTGTGTGTGTGTGTGTGTGTGTGTGCGATGTCTCTACCTGAAGAATCGATCCATTTGGGAATAAGTTTCCAAAATATTTGTAATACAATACAGAAAAAAATGAGTAAAGGATCGAAAATCATAAGTAAATAATACATTAATAAACAAACAAATATACTGAATGCCCGCACAGCTGAACGCATAATCAAGGAGCCTGACTTTTCTCCTGGAAAATGTACCCGTCCGTAATTTCTCTTCATTAACATTCTCCATTCAGTAAGAAAAGAAAAAAAAGAAGATATATATGAACAGGGGGATAACCCTTCGGAAAACGTCCAGTTCCTCTGAAAAAAGCATTGTTATTGCTGGTTATTGTTACTTGTCTTCGTTTATTGTGAGATTTCTCAGTATTTCCCATAGGCCTTGTGATGAGCCTTAGAAACTCTCCTCGGTCTATGGGCTCTGGTTAGCCTCGAGGACTCGCCTTGTGGTACAGTTAGTCATTGTCTGGTATTCGCGTTGCTCTGGTCATATTCTGAGTCGTTTTAGGAATGCTGTTCGGTGGTGTTTTGATTACCATTACTACAGCTACTACCATTGCTATCTATGTCTTCTGATCATCGTTGGCATTTTTATCATAATTATCATCTGTATTCGTATCTCTACTTTTTATGTCAATCATTGCGGCTGTTGTTATTATCACACAGAGTCATCATTTTTATCGCCATTATCATTCTCATTATTCAACGTACGATTCGACGGTTAGACCCAGATGCTTTCGCTCTCCGTTCCATTTATGCTGCTGCAGTATTGCTAACCGACTGTGAAATTATTGTGTCTTCTCTCTCCCTTTATGTTATCAGTCTTTCTGGCACGCACCTAGTACATATTCTGAAAGCTAATTGCAATTACTCTTGCTCTAAACAGTGGTTCTTATACCTTTTACCGCCATGATCCCTTCTATCCCCCCTCCACCCACCCACCCACCCACTCATGCCTCGAACCAAAAGATTAGAAATCCCTTTTATTTTTAATCTTATTTTTTCTTTTTTTCCTTCTTTTTTTAAAGAAGAAAACTGCATGCCTTTCGTCTGTACAAGTAGCACTTGTATTCACAGCAACATTTGTTAAGAGGATTCCAAATATAATTACACAAATTCCACGCGGGGCGATAGGATCTCTTGAAAATGGATCTCTGCTGGTTGTTGATTTCCGACTCTTTTTTTCAATGTATTTTCACGCCTGTTGCAAAGTTCACAAAGGTCTCTTTAATTCATGTGCGAGGTCAGCTTTGCATCCCAAGCTATTGCCTTCTAGAGCTTATACTTTCCCTGTTAATGTCCTTCATCTAATAATTATTATTATGTATTATTATTATGATTATGATTATTATCATTATCATTATCACTGCTCATTGTCATCAATATGATCATTTTTATCTTAGTTATCGTTATCATTACTACTGACATCATTATTACTGTTATTGATATTCTCATAATTGTCTTTATTATAATCATTATCATTATCATTTTAAAACTTTTTTCATCATTGCCATTACTATCATTGTCATTATCATTATTATTTGTATCATCATTGTCATTATCATTATTATTATTATTATTATTGTCATTATCATTATCATTATTAATGTTATTATTATTATTATTATTATTATTATTATCATTATTACTATTATTATTATCCTTATTATTATTATTTTTTTTTTTTTTTTTTTTTTTTTTTTTTTTTTATTACTATTAATATTGTTATTATTATCATTATTACTATTATTATCATTATTATCCTTATTATAATTATCACAATTATTATTATCATTATTGTTATTATTATTATTGTTATTATTACTATTATTATTGTTATTCTTATTGTCATTATTATTATCATCATCATTATCATTGTCATTATTATTACCATTATTATTATCATTATTATTATTATCATTATTGTTATTATTATCATCATTATTAATATTACCATTATTATTATTATCATTATTATTATTATTATTATTATTATTATTATTATTATCAATATTATTATTATTGTTATCATTATCATTATTATTATTATTATTATTATTATTATTATTATTATTATTATTATCATTATCATCATTATTGTTATTATTATTTATTATTATTATTATTATTATTATTATTATTATTATTATTATTATTATTATTATTGTCATTATTATCATTATCATCATTATTATCATCATCATTTATATGATTATTCTCAGTTATGATTACTATCATCATTATTATTCTCATTACTATCATCATTATTGTCTTTATTACCAATATCATTTTTATCATTATCATTATCATCATTATCTTCATCATTACAATTGCTTCTGTATTTATCATCAGTATTGTCATTATCCTTATAATCATTATCGTTATCACAATCTTTCTTCTTATCATGAATATTGTTATATTACTGTTATTTCATATCATCATTATTATTTCATCCGGAGTAGCAGTACTTTTATTGCCATTATTATTATCATAATTATCATTATACTTATGACTATTATCATTATTACTATTATCATCAAATAATATAAATATTTGTGGTAGTAGTACTGTCATTATCATTGTCGTTATGATCATTATCATCATTATAATCATAATCATTATCAGTACTCTCATGATCATTTTTATTATTACTATCATTATCAGCATCGCTATTGTCATTGCTGTCATTTCTATCATTACTATAATCATCAACATTATTGTTATCATTATCATTACCATGAAATCAATATTCATATATCTATCATAATCACTGATGTCTTAATCATTGCTTAGTATCATCGCTATCACCCTCATAATCCTCATCATCATTAAAATCATTATTGTTATCATTGAAAATATCATAACCATTACCATTATTATCATTAGCATTATGATATTTTCATTACTGTTATTATCACCATTGCCATTAACGCAAATATTACCATTATTATCAGTATTACTATCATCATTATCATTGTCCTCATTATCATCATCATTATTATCA
>BOPN01001801.1:72500-75000 GCA_017312705.2 Penaeus japonicus | reverse complement strand
GACAAGGGCTCTCTGGTGGCTCCGGTGTTCTCCTGCCATAAATAAGGTCTTTATTTGGCATTGTGTGCTCCGCGTGAAAAGCCGGGGCGCGCGGTACGAGGTGTGGCCCGGCTGGACGTCTCTGCGCTATTCTCTCGTCTTTTGTTATCGTTTGTGATCATCGTGTGCCGGAGGGATGGGAGGGAGGGAGGGCGAGTGGAGGGAAGAAGGAGGGGGATGGGGGGGGTCAGATGTCGATGGCTTTTGTGCGCTTGTCACTCGCGGCGTTATTGTTGGGACTGGTGTTAATTGTGTTGTACTTTGGGGGCGGGATTAGTGTTGCTTTTCTGCTGTCGTTATGCTTTTGATTAATGTTTGGAGATATTGTTTTGCTTTTGTTTCTATTTTTCATATTACATAAACAGCTTCCATTCAGATTATGGACAACGATATCACCTTTATTAGAGTGTTTGTCTCGATCACTACTCTAGAAATAAATGATAAACTACTTCCTATGGCCTTGTTTTAGATACAGTTTTTCCTGGTGATCCTAGCAAGTCACTGCCATTTTCAACACGACATCTTCCTTGTCATTTTAATTACCAGCTTTGCCTTGGATCTTAAGCAAAGGTGATCATATCATAAAACCTTACACTCGGACGCCTTGTCTGGGTTAGATCTCAATTGCAAGGAAGCTTCTGCAATGACTTGCAAAAGATTGACCTTTTATAGGCTCTGGGACTCGTATGTCATTATTAGTGCAGCGAGGGGCGCCATGACGATGGAGATAATGGGGAATGAAAATAAACTGATATATTCATATATGCATACATTCATACATACATACATGCGTGTGAATGTATGTGCGTGTGTGCTTGTGTGTGTGTGTGTGTGTGTGTGTGTGTGTGTGTGTGTGTGTGTGTGTGTGTGTATGTAGGGATGTATGTGTGTATGCAATTGTGTGAGAGTAAAGCGAGAGAGACAGAGAGAAAAGGGAGGTTTACGGTCCCGCTCTGATCTCTCACCTCCTTCAGGACCCAGCATTGAGGATCAGGAATCAAATCCATAAGGTGGTGCCATCACCCGGGACTCCCAAGGACTTTCGACCTTACATCCAGACACATAACACAGTCTCCCCCCCCCCCCCCCCCGTGAACTCTGAACGATTATGCATAGAAGGCAAAGGAAGGAGAAGAAGAACGAGGAGGAAGAGAAGATAAGACTCCAAAGTGATGAAAGGAGTTCATAAACTCACAAGAATGGCGGAGAAAGAGAGATACGGAAAAGGATGGAAAGGATTCTCCCTCCTTCTTTTTTATCACCCTTTCACTTCCTCCTTTTTCTCTACCATTTGTATCTCTTCCCCCTTTTTTTTCCCACGAGAATTCATCCTTTGCGGAATTCTCACATGGACTCGGGTCATTGGTGGGGGTATGGGGGGAGTGGGAGAGAGATGAGGGGGAGGGGGAGGGGAGGGGGAGAGAGAGGAGGGGGAGAGAGAGGAGGGGTAAGGGAAGTGGGAGAAGGAGGAAGGAGTGTGGAAGAGGGAGGGAGAGGAAGAAAGGTATTTAAGTAAACGATGAGAGAGCGAGAAAGAGAGAGAGAAAGAGAGAGAGAGAGAGAGAGAGAGAGAGAGAGAGAGAGAAAGAGGGAGAGAGAGGGTAGGGGGGAATTGCGATGAACTCAATCTTGAAATTAAGGAACAAAAAGGTCATTGCAAACTTTGCAAGAGGCTATGTTTGTATGCCACTATATGAATATGATTGAACAAATATTAAGATGAAAGTAGGTCTTTGTAGCTTCGTAGTGCTAATTATAGTGTGTGTGTTCATACTACAATTAGTTAATGTTGACCTTCTAGTTTTTGTTTGATATTTGTTAAATCATATTCTTATAATTGCGCATGCATGTATAGATACAGATCACATATATAGACATGTTTATTACTTCAAATTAACTCACAAACAGACACACCGACAGAGACAGAAAATATGAATGCTAATATGTATGCTAATCCGATAAACATCGACACGCAACACGCAATATGAATCGTTCAACGGACAATCTTATAATGTAAACAATTAAGAAGCAATAGCAACATAATAAAAAGTAACGATAATGATAATAATAATCTTACCCTCACAGCTCGTCCAACACTTCAGCTTGATTGTAATTGAGACGGAAAACGCATTTAAGTTTCTTCGTCTTCAGCTCCTTGTTCATTCTTTCATTCTTTCTTCACGTAAATCACAAGTATGAACTACTTTAAGTGTTAAATCACTGCTTATTCTTCTTTATGAAACACGATAAGTATGTATCTCAGACTTGCAATGAGCTGTTTTCACTCGGTTGTAAAATCATTAAGAATTTTGTACGCTTCAGAAGAAGTCGGCGGTAGGACGGCAAAATGAAGCGAAAAAATAATAACCCAAATCATCTTCTTGATATATAATGAAGACTGATCGCCGTGAAAATAATATCATTAAGTGCAAAACGAATATTTAAGTTTGCCTAACCAACC
>BOPN01001801.1:60000-62500 GCA_017312705.2 Penaeus japonicus | reverse complement strand
GTATTTATGTATCGAATTTGTGTTATATGTAAATGTTGATGATAATGGTTTAATGTTGCTATTTGTTTAAGAGGTTCTAGTCAACTTAAAAAGCATTTGTTGATGTAGTTATACTTAAGGCAAAGGTATTTAATTGACTTAGTAATTTGTTATCAACGGATAATAACGGATAATTCGTTGATGTAGTTATCAACAAATAAAGTCTTTGTTGATGTAGTTTTAGACAATTAAAGTATGTTTGACGGGATAGCTATGCACACAAAAATCTTTCGTTGAAGTGTTTAGACGCAAATAACAAGAAAGAGAGGGGAGAGAGAGAGAGTTGGAACGAAGAGAAAGAGAGAGAGAAATAGTGATAGATAGATGGATATATATGCATATATATATATATATATATATATATATATATATATATATATATATAGAGAGAGAGAGAGAGAGAGAGAGAGAGAGAGAGAGAGAGAGAGAGAGAGAGAGAGAGAGAGAGAGAGAGAGAGAGAGAGAGAGAGAGAGAGAGAGAGTAGGTGAGAGAGAAAGAGAGAGAGAGAGAGAGAGAGAGAGAGAGAGAGAGAGAGAGAGAGAGAGAGAGAGAGAGAGAGAGAGAGAGAGAGAGAGAGAGAGAGAGAGAGAGAGAGAGTGAGTGAGTGAGTGATTGAGACATACATAAAGCGGATAGCGACAAGCAGAAAAAAGAAAGCAGAAAAGAACGATATGAAAATAAGATAGAGAGAAAGAGAGAGAGAGAGCGACCGAGAAGACAAACGAGGAAACAACAGTGACCCAGCAAGCGTAGCCAGGAAGCCCTCACGTAAGCCGACACTCCCGCATGCAGAAGGCGTCTCGCCAGGAGAACTTGACCTCCTGGCCGTTCAGTGCGCTCTGCATCATGAAACGTGATGGCTATGATGCGATGCGGTTGCGAGGAGGATGCCATAGACCACCCTCCCTTCCCCTCCCCGGTCTATGATGCCATACACCCCACTCCTCTCCCCTCCCCCGGCCCATACCCCCTTACCCCCCTCTTCCCTCCTCCATAGCGACCCATGATGGCATACCCAATCACCCTTGCCACCCATGATCATGATGTCATTCCCCCTTCCTCGCCCCCCGCCCTAATCCATGATAATGACACCATACCCTTTCCCTCGCCCCCCACCCCCCCTCCCTTTCAATAGCATACCCCCTTCCTCTAACCTCCAATACCATAACCCCCCCCCCCTCCTCTATGATCAACCAGTCAAATTTTGTTGTAAATTTCTAAATTTTCTTCTTCTTTTTTCAGGCTCATACGAAATAGACAAACTATACATAAATCTCCTTGGTGGCAGGAGAACGGATGTGACGTCACCGCTGGTCTTGTGACGTCATCAATAATGCTGGCTCCTCTCGGTCGATGAGTTGCCTAGTCATAAGAGGATTTCCGGGTATCCTGCAGGTATGTGTGTCAGTGAGTGTGCGCGTTTGCATCCGTGTGTGTGTGTGTGAGTGTGTGTGTTTGTATGTGTGTGTATGTGGGGAGGGGGGTGTTTGTCTACGTGTTTATGGACTGAATGTGGGTGTAAATATGTGCATGTATTTGTTAGTATGCAAGGAAGGGATGAGTACAAAATAATAATAAATAATAAATAAAAATAGAAAATAAAAATAAATACTTATAGAATCATCATGAATAGTCAAACCACCAAAGATGCTTAACAAAACATCAGGAAAGAGGGCAGCGCGGGGGATAGATATATAGATAGGTAGGTGTATATTGAAATAATGGAAGAGAGAGAGAGGGGGGGGGAGAGACAGAGACAGAGACAGAGAGAGGGAGAGAGAGAGAGAGAGAGAGAGAGAGAGAGAGAGAGAGAGAGAGAGAGAGAGAGAGAGAGAGAGAGAGAGAGAGAGACAGAGAGAGGGAGAGAGAGAGAGAGAGAGAGAGAGAGAGAGAGAGAGAGAGAGAGAGAGAGAGAGAGAGAGAGAGAGAGAGAGAGAGGGGGGGGGGAGTGAGAGAAAGAGATAGAAGTAGAGAGAGAGAGAGAGAAAGAGATAGAGATAGATAGATAGATAGATAGATAAATAGATAGATAGATAGATAGATAGATAGAGAGAGAGAGAGAGAGAGAGAGAGAGAGAGAGAGAGATACAGACAACCAGATAGACAGAAACTGATAGATAGATACAGATAAATAGATGGAAGGATATATGAAGATTCATAATTCATAGAAGGAGAGATGAAGAGGCAACAAAGAAAGAGGGAAGAGAGAGTAAGAAAAAAACAATACAGAACAGCAACAGAAAACAACAACAACACAAAAATGCACAGACAAACAGAGCATAGAAAAGAGGACAAGCCAACAAACAAACAAACAAACAAAACGCACAAACACAGCAGGTAGATAGATAGATAGATAGATAAATAGATAGATAGATAGATAGAGAGAGAGAGAGAGAGAGAGAGAGAGAGAGAGAGAGAGAGACAACCCGAAAGCGTGACGAAAAGAAGCGAGAGAGGTAG
>BOPN01001801.1:50000-52500 GCA_017312705.2 Penaeus japonicus | reverse complement strand
TGAAAAAGGTCATTCGAGATATTTAGGGAAGGTCTTATGCAAAACCACAGGGCGGGTTGGAGCGACCGACGTACCGCACATGCGTCCCCGACCAACGATACCCATACCCCAAAATTAACTGCCCTGATTTACTTAAGTCTCCCCTCGCCTCCCCTACTGCGCTCCGTTTTCGTTCCTGTTACCTTCCCCTTCCGCCCAGGGGTCGCCCGTGTCGATGATGAACGACTCCTGCTGTGTAATTCCGACCCGTTAACTACTCCTGCCGACATAAGGAGGCGAAGGGAGGAGAGAAGGAGGAAGGGGACGGGAGGGAGGGGGGGTAGAATGATAGGAATGAGGGTGGAAAAGAATGGAAAAGATAGGAGGCAAAGTCGAATGGGGTAGAGAGCAGCAAACTCATTCAAAAGAAGAAAAAACATACAGACAATGAGAGAAGAGACAAGCGAGATGGAGGAGCCAGCAGAGAGGAAGAGGAAGTGAAGGCAAGGGAGGGAGAGAGAAAGGGGGAAGAGGAGGGATAGAGGCCGCAGAGGTCACAGTTCGGGAGGCTTTGGTTTCTAATGCCGAATAATTAGCTGGAAAATAAATGTAGAGCAGACGGGGTGCGTGAACGGGGCTGTGTGCCTGTCTGGCTGTGTGTCTGTGTGGGTATTTGTGTGCGTGTTTACAAGATGTGTTTGTTTTGTTGTTTCTCTGTATGTGTCTGCGTTTTGTGTATGTTTGAATGGTTGTGTGTGTGTGTGTGTGTGTGTGTGTGTGTGTGTGTGTGTGTGTGTGTGTGTGTGTGTGTGTGTGTGTGTGTGTGTGTGTGTTTGCATATCTTTCTGTCTGTGTGCGTCCGTATGTGAGCATCTATGTGTGTATATTGTGTATTTTTGAGTGCCTGTAGCTGTAGGAGTGTTAACTGTCTCGATCTTTTGACGAAATCTATAAACAAAGGCTATGTAGGTTCGAGCACCAGTTATGCTTCCAGGAAAAGTATTATCAGCATGATTATGTAAGCATGCTATTACCTACAAACTTGGTTACTATCTCAAGTTTATAAGGATATCAATAAAAGGTATACCCGGTACTACAGGTATCCTTCTGCCTTTCTCCTGCCTCCGTAAACCTTAAGGTGTATGGTGTACCTGCTCCTGACTTCTGCCGGGGGCGCAGACGATGCCCTGTAAGGAGAAAAGACGGCCCATTTTTAACCCAGGTAAGTTCGTTCCCGTAAATCTCGAACAACAGCATTATAATTTGAATGTGCCATGTGTAAAAAAGAAAAAAAAAGAAAAAGAAAAAGCGGTATTTCCATTGCTGAGTTGTAACATGTGTGTCGAGACATGATCAAAATTTCACATATAAATCTAGGTATGTTTTTATACGTACGTTATCAATAAGGCACTTACAATATGGAGATAATCTGAATTGTAAATATATTAAAATGTGGACAAAAAAGAGTATCAACGGAGACAGATGGCGATCCGTATTTACATGCCTTACAATTGCCAGATACTGCAATATAATACATAATACTATTTATATACGACATGTATATCCCAATCATATTATAAACAAGGAAAGTATATGAAATTGAATACAAGCTATAAAATTCGGTTATTATATAGAAATTTCACTCAGACAGATTACAGACAAACGAACAGGACAAAGGTAAAATAGGAATCCCCGTATGATGGCATAGGAATCGACGATTTATTCATCATATTCATTTAATATAGTATCGTTTTATGGGGATGTCAAATAATTGGAGAAGATGGAGGAGGGAGTGGGGAAGAAGGAGGAAGAGGGTGAGGAGGATGGGGAAGAAGGAGGAAGAGGATGAGGAAGAAGGAGGAAGAGGGTGAGGAGGATGGGGAAGGAGGAGGAAGAGGATGGGGAAGAAGGAGGAAGAGGATGGGGAAGAAGGAGGAAGAGGGTGAGGAGGATGGGGAAGGAGGAAGAGGATGGGGAAGAAGGAGGAAGAGGGTGAGGAGGATGGGGAAGAAGGAGGAAGAGGATGGGGAAGAAGGAGGAAGAGGATGGGGAAGGAGGAGGAAGAGGGTGAGGAGGATGGGGAAGGAGGAGGAAGAGGATGGAAAGAAGGAGGAAGACGGTGATAAGGAGGATGGAGAAGAGATGGGGGAAGAAGGAGAAGGGATAGGAGGATGGGGAAGAAGGAGAAAGACGGTGAGGAGGAGGATTGGGAAGAAGGAAAAAGACAGTGAGGAGGAGAGAATGGAAAAGAGATGGGGAAGAAGAAGGAGGAGAGAGAATGGAGAAGAGATGGGGAAGAAGAAGGAGGCAGAGGATGGATAAGATATATGGAAAAAGGAAGAGGGTTAAGAGGAGAAGATTGGAAAGAAGAAGGAGAAGGGGAAGGAGGAGGATAGTGTCAATAAACATACGATGCTAATGTGTGTTTCTCTGTCCATCTCTTATAGCTACATGACGCCCATTCATGAAAGTAGAGAGAAAAGTCACTCAACTAATAGGAAAAATAGATACAAAATTAAAG
>BOPN01001801.1:20000-22500 GCA_017312705.2 Penaeus japonicus | reverse complement strand
CCTTTTCTCCAGTACCAGAGTAATGTGAGGAATTTTCCCTCTTCTGGTCTACAAACAGCCGGCTCCTGCCACCTCGTGCCGTTGTCCTGCCATCTGTTGGAGAAGCTTGGATTCCGGTTAGTCTAACGCTCAACGTGGCGCAGAAGGGTTACGGGTTGTGACTGTGACGGAAAGCGAAATGGATGTAAGGGAGTTGTTTTCTTCTTTCCTTTCTTCATCTTTAACATCATAACATTGTTTTTCTTATTGTCCTTCTTTTTTATTATTTTCTTATCATCTCCTTTGACTTTTTTTCCTTTTCAACCATCACTTCAAGCGCTCCCCCTCAGATACGCTGCGTGGTTAGGGCACGTCGGTCAGTCACCCAACAGTCGTGCTATAGAGAACATTCTCAGCGCTGTCTACTCCCCCCCCCCCCTACCATCCCCCTTACCCCCTCTCCACCCACACCTACCCTTACCCCCCTCCACCCCTCCACCCACCCCCACCTTTACCCTCCCCACCACCACGATGACACAACCCTCCATTCCGCCTTCGAGTTCTGTTCGCCGATGATTGCAAGGATAACTTTCTCCGGTCGTCTTCGTCACGACCCACGACCCTGTTCCTCGCGGCTCGTGACGACCCGAAGCGGGATTAGTCCGCCACGCAGAGAGAAATCGGCGATCGGAGGCTGAGGCGGAGAAGCAGTTTGGAATGAAGTATGATTTATTGTAATTCGTAGCCCGAGTGACATCAGCCCTTTCTTGGGTGTCGGGGGGCCTCGGGGATCCGGCGAATGCGATGTCTAAATATGTACATGGCGATTGACTCTCTCTGTATGGCACTATCTGCGTGGCAGTGTTATATCTATGTGGTACCATGTTTAGCGCCAAATGACCCTGTGCCACTGAAGGACCCAAAGCGGAGCGACCGTGCGCGAGTTTATGGTGGGCGCCCTTTACGCTGCACTGACTCCAAGCCAAGAGAGGCAGGGGACGACAGACAGACAAATAACTACAAGACCGACACAACAGCGCGTATAATGAAAATAGGGGCGGGGGGGGGGAGAGGGAGGGGAAGGTGTGTAGAGGATAGAGGGAAAGGGAGAGAGGAGAAGAATGAAGAAAAGAAAACATTATTGAGAGAAAGAGGGAAGGTGAGAAAGAGAAAAAAAATGAAGTGAGGTTGAAAGGGAAGGGCAAAAGTAAATAAAAAGGAACAGGAAAGGAGAAATACCGGAGAGAGAAGGGAAAGGGAAATAGAGATGGAAAATGAATAGGGGGAAAGGCAGAAACAGAATGTACGGAAAGGGGGGAGAGGATATAGAAAAGGGGAAATGTAAATGGAGAGGAAAGAGAGGGAATGGCGGAAGAGCAAGACCACTAGACAGAGAAAGAAGGGGAAAAGGAAGAGAGTAAGAAAGCTAAAGAGAGGGCAAGGGAGAGACAAAGAGAGAAGAGGGAAAGGAAGAGAGAGGAAGAGAGCTAAAGAGAGGGCGAGGGAAAAACAGAGAATGACGAGGGAAAGGAAGAGAGAGGACGAAAGCTAAAGAGAGGACAAGGGAGAAAAGAGAGGAAAAGTAAGCGAGAAAAGAAAGCTAAAGAGAGGGCAAGGGAGAGACAGAGAAAGAGGGGGGGGGGAGGGGGGAGGTGGAAGGAGCCCCTAAGACAAATGCCGAAATTACCTGTGCCTTGTCGCTGAGTGTGATTCATGGTGATTTTTGCATATTCATGAGGTCACATCTCTCACCTCGCCACGACTTCCCTCCGCTCTTTCGAGTCGAGACAAAAAGAAAGAATGGAAGGTTGGGATAATTATCCCAGTTTTGTTTGTTTATTCTTCATGTTCTTTTGTCTTAGTGAATTTCTCTTCTATATATTTCTTCTCGGTCTTGATTTTTGTGTTTGAGAATGCATGGCCTTGTGAATGCTATTTGTGGCATAAGGTTGTATTTCTTACATGGAATAAGATCCAATGGTTTGTATTAGAAACGCAAGGATAATGATAATAATAACTGTAGTGATAATGATTGATGCAGTAATATTATGATTACTCGGAGAGCAAAAAGCTCTGTCAAGGGCAAACAATCAGCTCAAGAATGCATAAGTATACCACAAACGAAATCTAAGAAACAAACATTATACAAAACGGTACTATTAACCTCCACATCCGTTCAGGTAATAAGTATAACAATGATAACAATGATAAGAAACGAATGTAAACAAATTCTCTATAATGTTAGCTATTACCTAATGGGAAAAGAGACATCCTGCTGCTTGTTAACACGTTCGAGAACCTCATATCTTTCCCTCATATTTCGAATAACCTCAGACAAGGTGCCTAGCATTTATAACAGTTACGATGGCAACAGTATACATAATGATGGAAATAGTTATAATTATGATATTCTCATTTTAGTAATAATAATGAAGCTAGTATTATGTGAAATAAAGGATAATAATGGTAATCATGATAGAGGATGATATTAGCAAAGTCAGATGAGGTAACAGTCATAATA
>BOPN01001801.1:0-2500 GCA_017312705.2 Penaeus japonicus | reverse complement strand
GCAACTCCTCTAGACGAATACATCTTGAGAAGCTGAGATAAAACGACGAATTAGGCTAATTTGGAGTGCCTTCGGTACATACATTAATATTTTACGAGGTCGTCTAACATCATGTCTAAAGAGGAAGGTTTTTAACCATACGGGTCATAATATATGGGTCAGAAACATGGACTACGACCAAAGTACTTGAGAGGAAATTTGTAAGTACTCAGAGAGGAATGGAAAGTCTCATGATAGGAGTTAGCTCAAGAAACAAAAAAAAGAGGAGCATGGATCAGGCAACAGACAAAAGTAGAAGATACACTTAAGAACATTAAAAAGAAAAAAAATGGCAGTAGGCAGGTCATATATATCAGAGACAGGACAACAGGTGGAAAAAAGAAAGCATCATAATGGGAAATACATAGTACAGAGAGACCAAGGGAAAGATCAACGACAAGATGACGTTATATAATAGCAAAACTCACAGGCGTAAACTGGAATCAGAGGACACGGGTGTGTGTGTTTATATATATATATATATATATATATATATATATATATATATATTAATATATATATATATATATATGTATATATATATATATATATATATATATATATATATATATATATATATATATATATATATATATACACACAAAATATATATATATATATATATACACACACACACACACACACACACACACACACACATATATATATATATATATATATATATATATATACACATATATATATATATTCATATATAGGTATACATATACTTGTCCCACCTAATTTTGCATGGTTACGGCATGGCGTGGCTGTAATAAGTAATTAACAGGTGGGTGGCACGATAAAGGGCCATTCATAATCGCATCACAGTACAACAATAAAACCATGTGTGCGTCAATAACAACAATTGCATAAGCAGAGTCAATGATGATAATAACAATGATGATAATGATAATAATTGTAATGCTAATGGATAATAGTATCAATAACAGCAAAAAATATAATATTGATAATGATAATTCTGCTACTAATAATAACACAAAAACAATGATAATAATAATAATAATTAGTAGTATCATCATTATGATAATGATTGTGATAATATTACTCCTCTTATCATTACCACTATCATTAAGAGTAAGAACACCTTTATAACAACTCACCGACACTACCGACTATACACGTGGCGATCTCCACCCCCAGAGCCCCCGCTTTCCATCTCACAAGGAAGGCATCCACATTGCAGGCACCCGGAGTAGGGTTGCTGGTCTCCATGCTGTGCTTGTGCGTCTGAAGCATTATCAACGACAGAATGATTCTCTAGCATGGCTCCCCAAGCGACATACGGGAACAGCGTGATCGGAAGTTTTCCTTGGGAGACTCCCACTCTGATACTGTGGCAGGAAACTGTTCAGGACAGATAGGGATGCTGACTCTCTTGGTATCTGAAAAGGACCACTACTGTAATATTACAAGGACATAATAATCCACGATGTTTCTTTCGCCAAAAAAGAAGATTGGCCCCTTCTCTGACGAGGACCTTTATTTTACTCAAGACGTCCTGGTTTATATTTTCCATTTTAAATTGTGGATGTGTTCCATATCATCGCCCCGGATATCATGACAAGTTTTTTCATGTACGCCCATGAGCCTTCACGTTCGGGAACGGCGCACTCCTTCGGCCGACACTGATGGGGATATTTTAGGAATACAAGATTAAGATTCACTTTCGCAGTCAAAATAAAAAGAAACAGAAATACAGTGAGTGTTCCTTATCATTGGGGCTTACATGATATGTTTATGTTTCGGCATTGCTTAGGACAAATTACATTAAATAGTGTATACATGTGTGTGTTTATATATATGTGACTTATTTATTGAATGTGTATTGGGGAAGTCTCTGTGAAGGCTATGATCTACAAAGCATGCTGTGCGCGCGCGTGTGCGTGTCAAGGATTCATGTTGAACAAATCGAAAACAAAACAAAACAAGAAAAGACACGGAAGATACCAAGGGCCTTTTCGCTTTGTAGCTTCTTCATGCCTTGAGACAAATATGCAGCGAAATGGCCTTCACCATATTCGTGTGTGTGTTGAGAACGGAATGCTAAACCGGATGTCTCCTTTGATATATATTAAGAAAATCTGGATAATTTTAAGACTAAGTCGGTTTCCTAGAGTCCTTAACACAGGAAAGAGACATTGATATATTATCGGTAAATTGATCTAAATTGGTATTGAAAAACTTATGTGCATTTGAGAATATCATTTTCTGAACAGACAATGCTGTTCAGTACCAATCATTTTCGGCCTCGAAAAATATGTACATAAGCACACACAGACACAGGTGATCTTATGCATGTGCTAAAGCACACATACACACACATTCACATTCACACACACGCACTAAAATACAAACACATAGACACACATACACACACACACGCACGCACACACACACACACGCACACACACACACACACACACACACACACACACAC
>BOPN01001800.1:257500-261154 GCA_017312705.2 Penaeus japonicus | reverse complement strand
TGTGTGTGTGTGTGTGTGTGTGTGTGTGTGTGTGTGTGTGTGTGTGTGTGCCTATACAAATGTATGTATGTATTTATGAGTATACATACATACATGTATATCTATATACATATAGATATACATGTAAGTTGATATGATGGATTACCATAAAAAAACACTTTCCTCAGTTACAGCCGATTTCACAAGTCTGAAAGTCTCTATGCAACAATTTTAAATTCAATATAACTGATATGCAAAACATTTAACGACAAGTTCTTAAAGAATGGCGTCCTTGCTACATGAATCTTAAAAGTACTACAATATATCTCCACTAGTGCATTATCATCTTTAGAGACTTTGTTGAACTTCGCAGTATAATCAATAATGCCTTCATGAATAACCAACATTTATGTAGAATATCTTTGTTTATTACAACACAAAAGCTGCATCTAAAAGACGTTCATACCTGCTGGTCGTTCAATCACAAACAGTGCTCATATTCCGAATCAACAGCTAAATATATATATGTTTATATAGATATGTTTATATCTATCTATCTATATATACATACATACATATATATATATATATATATATATATATATATATATATATATATATATATATATCCATATATATACATATAGATGTATGTATCAACAGCTAAATATATCTATGTTTATATAGATATGTTTATATCTATCTATCTATCTATGAACTGAGTTCATTGCGACAAATGGATAAAAGTGGTATAAATGAGACTGACTATTTTAACAACACTAGAGATGTAATTTACACGTTTCGGGTTACCCCGTCTTCAGAACTACATGCTACATCAAGTTAACAGGAACATATATATATTAGTCAAGAGCTGACGACCCATACTGATTCCCGTGACCTCTCGCTCGTTGTCCGCATGATAGACGTTGCCGCGACCTTCGATAATTTGAAGCGACCTGACGCTGTGTTCATGTTCTCCTCCGTTGCGATGTATGCAGCTTCCATCATTTTTCTCTTTAAATGATTTAATCCTTCATGGATCACTTTGGCACGTTTCCAGTCCGGTAGATGTCCTGCTTCATATACGTGTACCACCATGGCGGTGGATGTTCTGTGGTGTCGGACGTCGGCTCGATGTTCACTGATCCTGGTACTGAATCCACGTCCTGTTTCACCATAATATGCTTTCTCGCAACCGCTGCATGGTATGCAGTATAATGCGCTGTCAGGATTCTTTGTGGACGGCTTTCTGTTGCGTATTAGGTCACCTATTTTTGCACCAGAAGTGTTGGTGATCTTGATGGAGCTTCCGAAATGCCTATTTACCGCCTCAGAGATGTTGCATTGAGGTAGCACTAGGAACTTTGGAGGGGAAGAGGGTTCGGTTCTTGACCTCGTTATAATGAACTCCGCCTTCTTTCGGATTTCAGAAGAAGTCCCCTAGGGTATTTGTGTTTCATAAATTCCTCAGTGATATACTTCATTTCATCGTCTAGGAATTCAGGGCTGCATATCCTCAAAGCCCTGAGGAAGAATATTATAACGACTCCTGATTTAGTTTTATTGCTGTGAGCGGAGTAATAGTGTATGAAATCATCTTTATTCGTTGGCTTTCTGTATACTGAAAAACGTAGGTCGTTATCGCCCCGATGGATCACAGTATCGAGAAAAGGTAGCTTCTGACATTCCTCTTCCTCTATGGTAAACTGGATCTTGTCGTGCACGGCATTCAGTTGCGTAAGCATTTGATGTAAGCACGATCTCCTAGGGACGATCACCAGGACGTCATCTACGTATCGAAGCCAAATCGAACGTCTGCCGATTATGTTCATGGAGTGGTCCTTCTCTAGTGTTTCCATAAAGAGGCAGGCTAGAACCGCGCTTAGTGGTGAACCCATAGCGAGACCACTGGCCTGTCGGTACTCTTCTCCTGCAAACTTGAAAGACCCGAAGCTCACGCACAGTTTCACGAGTTCTATGAAGTCGTGTTCAGGCAGCGGGAGTAAACTATCTTCCATGGTGCTGACGACCCTCTCAGCTGCTCGGACGGCTCCGTCAGTGGGAACATTAGTGAAGAGGGATTTGACGTCAAAACTAGCCAGCTTCTTATTTTTGCACCTAGAATTTTGGAGTCGTTTGATGAGATCGTCAGAATTCCTGAGGTGGGAATCACTGATAATTCCCATGGCGCCTGAGAGGGGTTTAGCCAGACATTTAGCCAAACGATGGGGAGCGCTGCCAATGCCAGAGGTAATAGGTCTCATCGGTACACCAGGCTTGTGTATCTTCGGGAGACCCTCATGGAAGGGGTGCGGGGTGCCTCCTCTAGTAAGTGAAGGAGGCGCTTTCCTCGGGCCGAGCGGAGGAGTACGTCCCTTGCCTTCTTCTTGAAACGGTCAGCTTCCCTCTTCGCCTCGCCTCTCGTCGCCTTCCTGTAAGTTGAAATATCACCAAGTAAATTGTTCATTTTATGTGTGTAGTCATTTATGTCCATAATAACAATACCCCCACCTTTATCAGCCTGAGTGATAATGACGTCCTTATCAGCTCCGAGACCTTTAAGGGCGGTGACGTATCTGCGTGGGATCGCTGGGGGACGTGAAGACTTCTCTGCAGCACACGGTAATCCCTTGGATAAATCCTTTGTCAACATCGCTCTCGGTCCAACGGTGATTCAAAATAACGTAATCCATAAAATCTTTGTTGTCCTGCCCAGTGCTGAACTTGAGGCCTAGAGAGAGTGCTTCTTTTTCGGTTTGTGTCAGGCGTCTGTTAGACATGTTGGTTATTAGGTCACTTCTTCCAGCTTTTGTCCATCTCCTCTTGCTACACATACGTCGAAGTTTTGCTTGATGTTTAACTCGTTGAGCCTGGTCTTCCTGTTGTAGTTGGAGGATCAGCTCATGGAGCAGGTGGTCACCCTCGAGTTCGTTCCTGAGCTCGTAGAATCGATGTTGAAGAGTCCCAATGGCCTTCATACACTATTACTCCGCACACAGCAATAAAACTAAATCAGGAGTCGTTATATGATTCTTCCTCAGGGCTTTGAATATATGCAGCCCTGAATTCCTAGACGATGAAATGAAGTATATCACTAAGGCATTTATGAAACACTAATACCCTAGGGAACTTCTTCTTAAACTCCGAAAGAAGGCGGAGTTCATTATAACGAGGTCAAGAACCGAACCCTCTTCCCCTCCAAAGTTCCTAGTGCTACCTCAATGCAACATCTCTGAGGCGGTAAATAGGTATTTCGGAAGCTCCATCAAGATCGCCAACACTTCCGGTGCAAAAATAGGTGACTTAATACGCAACAGAAAGCCGTCCACAAAGAATCCTGACAGCGCCTTATATTGCATACCATGCAACGGATGCGAGAAAGCATATTATGGTGAAACAGGACGTGGATTCAGCACCAGGATCAGTGAACATCGAGCCGACGTCCGACACCACAGAACATCCAACGCCATGGTGGTACACGTATATGAAGCGGGACATCTACCGGACTGGAAACGTGCCAAAGTGATCCATGAAGGATTAAATCAATTAAAGAGAAAAATGATGGAAGCTGCATACATCGCGACGGAGGAGAACATGAACACAGCGTCAGGTCGCTTCAAATTATCGAAGGTCGCGGCAACGTCTATCAGGAGGACAACGAGCGAGAGGTTCATG
>BOPN01001800.1:237500-240000 GCA_017312705.2 Penaeus japonicus | reverse complement strand
AATTAAGCGTATTGAATAAAGGTTAATATGTGTTCAGCAATTATGTATGACAATTTTCGCACAAGATTTATCTTCTACTTTTCAGGTAGGAGGTTCAAGAAATTCTATGGTCTATGGATGAATTTTAATTTATCTAAAATCATAAGTTTTCGCAGAAGAGGAAGCATTTTATTTACTATACGGTTTTATTAACCAACCAACGGCCGGATACTCAAAACTCTCGCAGTTTATTAAGACGTTGCAGCGGGTTACGGTCTCATAAGGCACGATGTCCTTACGAGGTCCCAAATCTCCCATACTCAGAGAAAAAATAAAATATCGTAACCGAAAGAAAACATCATAACTGTAGTTCATAATCTTTACATATCTCGCTTGCACAAGTCGGAACTAGCACGACTTATTTCCGGGTTCATACCGGTACGAGTGCTCGGGACCACCCTTAAGTTACGAGGTGCTGTGACGTCACGCGGGGACGGTTAAAAGTTTTGAGTATAACCCTTAGAGTTCGCAGTTTGATTTAAGGCATGTGCGGCCTGGACGCGCGGGCTTACGATATCGTAAGCTGTTTTGAGTATCCGGCCCCAGTCAATCAATGGAGCTGACGCATTGCCGTTTCCGCGGTCATTTGCAGCCACGAGAGCCCTTCGTAAGTTGACAGATTTACTCGACCAAGCCGCTGGATATATAGTCTTGCCAATTGCACATGATTTGACTCTTGCTATACAGCAAGATCAGGAATATAATTTCAAAGTTTCACATTTGTGATTGGGTAAATAGAATAATAATCACTCAAGATGGACCCAAAGTTTTCCATTGTAACTAATATGGATCAGATTAATAGAACAAAACCCTAGGTTATGCTTAGGGGACAATTAATTATACACTACAGATCTTCTGCTTCCTTCTCTTGTAAGTAGACGCCCCCCGAAACACCACGTGCGTTTGTATACCACGTATGAGGTTAACTAACAAACAAACAATAAAACAGAGGACTGTATCGACATTACCATTTGATAAACCCTGTATTTAATAAAAAAAAAAAAAAAAATCTTGGAACCGCTTTCTGGCTTAGGGGTACGTGACCAACACTGAAAAACTTCAAGGGGTACATAAGATTAAAACGGTTGAAAACACCTGAGGTAAGGCAACATCCTCATAGCTCTGCTTTTTACAGAAGCAAAGGACTCTCTCAAACTACTACAGAGCTAAAGTCCCACCAAGGTTATATAAAAATGGAGTATCAGATATCAAAACCCACCAGTTGAAGCCATAAAGTATGTGTGGGTGTCTAGTCAAGTGATCCTCTAATTCAGCTCTGCAGCCCTTTGAGCTTAAAACTGCCGTTCCACAAGTGTGACAGTAATTCTCCCAACTTACATTAGTATGAGTGGAAGACCAAACTTGTTGAGTAGTTTGTTTACTCTACACTTGGAGGGAAAGCGCGTTTAATCTTTCGAACGGGACTGTAATTATATCCACAATGTTCCTCGATGGTTCTATGTATTATCACCGTTGATACATTGCCTGAAGGGCGAGACATAACACAATGAATTTGTATGTAATCGAGATGTTATTCATTTTCTTTGGTCTTTATATAAAATATTTTCTTAGTCATCATATAAATGTTGATTTTTTATTTTCCACTTGTGCTTGTCAATATAATCAGCTGATGTATAAACCTTTTCTGTCTGTCCTCTATATTAAACCCTGTCCTTTCCTCACAATAAAAATAACCATCAATCAAGAATATAAAAGATAAGGAATGCCATATCAAAATGAAAAAAAACAAAAGAGATTCTAAACCCGCAAATTAATCACAGGACACTCATGAACTTGTAAGTAAATAAACTAATGTCGGTTCGTAACAGAAAGTCTGTGATGATTTTCTAGTATATTTATTAAGCACGAAATATATGATCTTTAGTCGGTATAGCGGGCCGTCCGTCGCGGCTATTTCGTGTGGCAGCGATGCGGCATGAAGTCAGGAGCGTACTGGTGTTTTGGAAGTGGAAGTGGAACAGATAAGTCTGAGGAAGAGTTGAGATGATGAAAAAAGTTTAGGAAATGAAGAAAAGTAGTAGGTATAGTAGTGGGAGGGCTAAACTCGTGTTTTCTGGTGACCTCCCATCTTTAAACCTCGAGCTTCGTGTTTACCCTTGCGGCCTGCCGTTTGACCTACGTTCTCACGTTTGACCTACGCTGTCATTGGCTAGCGGTGCTCCCTAACTGACCAATCCGGTGATGTGTCGGAATGCGATCGCCGTCTGCTAAACTAGTGATGTTAATGTGAATCCAGACTAGAGATTCTCGAGATCTAATTTTATAGCGAAGAATTTTTTTTTACTTCATAATCAGGACTTCTTTTTAAACTAACGGCACAGTTAATAGTGAGCAACAGGCGGAGGATAGATTGCAATATCAATCAATAAAAAAAAAGTAGAGCAAATCAACACCTTTCCTAAAAAGAATGTAAGTCATGTGTTCAACTTTGGATCTATTC
>BOPN01001800.1:207500-212500 GCA_017312705.2 Penaeus japonicus | reverse complement strand
AGAGAGAGAGAGAGAGAGAGAGAGAGAGAGAGAGAGAGAGAGAGAGAAAGAGAGTGAAAGAGAGAGAGAGGGGGGGGAGAGATAGAGAGAGGGGGGGGAGAAAGATAGATAGATAGAGAGAGAGAGAGAGAGAGAGAGAGTGAACGAGAGAGAGTAAGAGAGAGGGATAGGCAATACCGAAAAAATATATATATTACACAACCTCTTAAAAAGAGGTAATTGGATTTAAGAAAAAATAAAAAAAAATGAGAGAGAGAGAGAGAGAAAGAAAGAGAGAAAGAGAGAGAGAGAGAGAGAGAGAGAGAGAGAGAGAGAGAGAGAGAGAGAGAGAGAGCGAGAGAGAGAGAAAGAAAGAGAGAACGAACAAAAGAAAATAGATCTAGGAAAATGATGATCCCAAAAACTAAAATTAATCCTGCAGGTTGGTATAAGCAACCCCCCCCCCCCCTCTTCCCCTTTTAAATGTTTTTAAACAGCACAGACAGTCATCGAATAAACATAATCCCTGCTTAATAAACCCCCTATTGCTCTATCGCTTCCCCTTCGAATCTAAAGAGAAAAAAAAGAAGGTTAATGCAGAACATGAAATAAAACTAAAGATAATCTCCCCATCTCCTTTCAAATTTCCAGTCGTGTGCACAGCCTGCGTGAAACCGCCTCGGGGAAAACAAACATGCACGCATTCACAATGAAATACAACCATCCCCCTTGCAAATCCCCTTTAAAGCGCAAGCAAATCCTAGCCAATACGGAGCCGGTAGAAGGGATTACTCCCCCTTGTAATAAACCTTCGGGGAAATCCCAAGGGTTGGAATGAGTAATTCCTCAGGCATCAACAATTGTGAGTGTTGCTTGCGTTGGTACTCTCTCTCTCTCTCTCTCTCTCTCTCTCTCTATATATATATATATATATATATATATATATATATATATATATATATATATATATATATATATATCTACCTCTCTATCTCTCCCTCCCTCCTTCCCTCCCTCCCTTCCTCTCTCTCTTTCTGTCTCTCTGTCTGTCTCTCTCTCTCTCTCTCTCTCTCTCTCTCTCTCTCTCTCTCTCTCTCTCTCTCTCTCTCTCTCTCTCTCTCTCTCTATTTATCAATCTATCTATCTATCTACCTCTCTATCTTTCCCTCCCTCCCTCCCTCCCTCCCTCCCTCTCTCTCGGGAGGGCAGTGTGATGGGTGAGCGGGATGTAAGGAGTCGTTTAGGGCGGATGAAGGGGACTGCTCTTAGCGATGGAAGTGATGACAGCTGTGTGATGAGCGTGAAGTTGTGATGATGAGTTGGCAGGGATGGTAAGGGGTTAAGATAGGTAATGAGAGAGTCAAGGAGCAATGAGTGGAAAGGTGGTGAAGGGGTATTTAAGTAGTAGAGCGACGTACGTTGAGCTTTGATGAGGGTGATGAATGTACAGGTGTAATGAGTAAATGGGTGATGAGCGTGAGTAGTTGTAGTGTGTATTTATGTATGAATTTCGAAATGGGAATCTCGGTGTATCTTCAAGTGAACTTTATCTGCAAGTAACAAGGATTTTAAATTGTCATTCTAAACATTGGTGATTTTTTTTTCCTCTGGTTTGTAAATAACGTTGGATGAAAGTGGAGGGAAAAAATACAACCTATTTTAATATGCACGCTGCGAGTATGTCGTAGCATGTATTGTTTGGTGATTATATTATTTTTGGAGTATTCTGCTTAGGCTCACAACCAACAAAAATATATGTATGTATTGTTTTGAAAATTAACAATCACCTAACAGTTTCGATTATATAATATTATTCTCTCTCTCTCTCTCTCTCTCTCTCTCTCTCTCTCTCTCTCTCTCTCTCTCTCTCTCTCTCTCTCTCTCTCATCCTCTCCCTCTCTCTCTCTCATTATTTTTTTTCCGCTTTAAAATGTATTGCACGTGATATAATACGCAGCCGAAATTGCCAATTAGCTTGCATCTTTCGCAGAAGACCTGGCGACGGTGGTGGACAATGTATTAGTAAGAACAATGCCTCTAATATTGTAGAGCATGATATAGCAGGACACTGGAATGGAGAGTGTAAATGTGGTACGAAAATATATATCATAGAGTGTTAGGTGTGTAAAGAAGCTGTATATCAGTACGTGTACGTGTGGAAATTTGTGACTAGTCGTTCTCACGGAGTAAAATTTTTAAACGTTTTACGCATATTCGTAGTACAATCCCTTTGTGTTGTTTATACCATTGGTAATCATCATGCACTGTGATTGTAAACCCTGAATGTGTGTGTGTGTGTGTGTGTGTGTATATATACATATACATATATACATACATACATACATATATATATATATATATATATATATATATACATATATATATATATATATATATATATATATATATACATATATATACATATATATATATATATATATATATATATATATATATATATATATATATATATATATATATATATATATAAATGATCAAATCCACTATTAACCTTACGAGAATATTCACGAAATAGTTTTTTTCTATGTTACCTTATTTTCCCTTATGTGGTCTGGCGAAGTCTCTCTCTCTCTCTCTCTCTCTCTCTCTCTCTCTCTCTCTCTCTCTCTCTCTCTCTCTCTCTCTCTCTCTCTCTCTCTGTCTATCTGTCTCTCTCTTCTTCTTCTTCAGGGTCACTTGTGCTTTCTCTGTCTGGTAGCTTTATCAGATGTACATTTACCATAAATTTCAAAATGACTTGTTTTTGTGTGAAGGCTAACACATTTGAACCCACACGATCTATGACGAGGGGTATTTGTATGAGAAATCTAAATCTATTTCTTTATTTCTTTTTCATCATCTTTATTCTCTATCTATCTATCTATCTATGCATCCCTTTACTTACCTTTCCAGATCGTTTCTCGTGTCAATTTCTCTCCCGCGAAGGCAATCGGCAAGTCGAACTATTGTAGGTAATTACTTCATGCTCTTTCAATTACTTCTTTTTTCAATATTTGACATGAAACTTTGGCTCAGTCAAACGGGCGAAACTCCCGACCGGCGAGGCACTTCATCACATCTTCGTCACATCCCTGCTATTGACTCTTGACAACGCCTCAAGGGTGCGTGGGTTTCCTTCGCCAACGAGAGCCGTCTCTAGATCGCTCCTCTGTGCGATATTCATGAGTGTGGGATCGAATGCAGCCCGGCTACATCACGGTTAGGTTAGTGATTATTCGAGTAGTTCAACAACATTTAACCGTTAGTAGAAGTATTAGTACACACACGGATATATACATAAAAATTATGAGCGTGTTTCTCTACCCGATGACATTTAACATTCAAAATAACTTCCCTACTTTTATCCTCTATTTATATGTATTTGTTTTTGTTCAGCAAGCTACCACAATTATCACTGCCAGATATTACATCATATGATTTGAAGTCTTTATCATCATCGGCGGAGAGCTCATATTCGGATGTTCATTCATTATATATAAGGATGTACATTATATCGTATGAATTATCAATGCAGTAATTATAAAAATATATTCAAGGGAAGGGTCAAAGTCGGCAAGTTTCCAAATTGATTAATACTTCGCATAGATAACACGCAGCGAATGAATAAGCAGGGAATACACTCACAAATATAAATATAAGCGTGAAGAGTCAACCAATCTCGGCTGATTTGTAAAAACTGAAGGCTAGGCCCACAAGAACATGGCTTCCGTTGCTACCGAGACCTGGCACTCTTGATAGCCAATGTGACCTCTGGTGGCGGCTTGTCGAAGGCTCCATGACGCGCGATACAAATTCAAACAGTAACATATTACTGCCTTTCAGTAAGTATATAGATGTATTACATATGTAGGGATGCTACACCTCCACTCTTCAAAAAAGTTTGAGCTACATTAGCAGAATAATGTTTTATTATACACATGTTCAAATATGCAAAATCTAATATTGTGTTACAATCATAGGAAATACCATGACCAAATAAAATTTAAATCCTTCACTGAGGAAAATATTTATATTTACACAAGGATATCTCAACCACATTTTGAAAAAAAGAAATAATCAATAACGTTATCAATGCCACGAATGTGAAAAAATTCTATGAAATATTCTTGAAGGAGTTAACCCCATCTTATGAAACGGGTTTGTTTTGCATACTTGATGAGAAAGTAATACGATTATGTTCTGTAAATACTTTGGGTAAAGACATGGGCAGACATAAACATCCAAATGCTGCAGTGTTATGATTAATGTTTGTTATTCTTTTTCTATGGTTGAAGAGTAAAGTTCATGTTTACTAAATTTCTTAGAAAAATAAGCAATATGTTGATTAACACCCATTTCATTTTCTTGCATTAACACAGCACCAGAAGCAATATCATATGTATCAATAGCTAATTTAAACTGTTTATTAAAGTCAGGAGATAACACAACTGGAGTAGTGATCAATAATTCTTTTGCTTCCTCAAAAACATTCCAAATGTCAGGCCACTGAAATGGTACATTTTACATTAACGTGTTGAAGGAGCTGTAATTACAAATTCTCACAAAAATCCAACCCCAAGAAATCTCATTAATTCCAGACGATTCTTTGGTAATGGATTTTTTTTCTTCACAACTTCAATTTTTATATTAATTGGTTTAAAAAAGCCGGAACCAACAACGTGACCTTGGTATTTCATATGCCCTTTACTAATTTTATTTTCCTCTAATTGAAGTTAAATTAGCATTATCAAGAAGGACAAATAATTCACAAGGTCGAGCAATATGCTCATCCAATGTATCACTATATACATCAATATCATCTATATAACCTTCTGCGCTTTCGATACCTTCTAGTAAAGTGTTAAAGAGCTTTGAAACGTTGCACTACTATTACACATGTCAAAAGGCATTACCTTGTACCTATTACATACCAAATGGGGTTACAGAAGTGGCACGTTCTGACAGTGGAACTTGCCAGAAACTTTATCAAATCATATCTACTATTTAGCCTTTCCAAAATC
>BOPN01001800.1:167500-172500 GCA_017312705.2 Penaeus japonicus | reverse complement strand
ACACACACACACACACACACACACACACACACATGTGTGTGTAGAGGGGGGGGGGGTATGTGTGTGTGTGAAAATTTATACATATATCACACCACCCCTTCATCATTCTTGACAATCCTTCTTTCATTCATTTTACTCATTCCCTTTATCACCGCAGCATAACTCCGCTTAACCTCCCTTTCCCATTACTCTATTAGCACGCGAGGCCCAGAGCGGAAGAGGTGCAACAAAGCCGTTAAACAAACTCAGCGAAATACACAAAGCCGAGAGTCCAGTTTGCACTCAGAGAGCATACTTTTGCATCGCAAATATCCATGGCATATCCATCGTGCTTGAATCCGTGTTTGGTGCTTATGGAGTTATTGATATTAAAAGTTAGAATTTCACGTTATTTACTTCTTTTGTTAAATGTAAAACGTATTCGCTTCGAGATTTAGCGTTTTTTTTTTTTTTTTTTAAGTTTGTTCTTTACCTAAAATATCTTGTTGTATATTAATCCAATAATCATTTAATCAATCCAACACAGCATATTCGGCGTAATAAATTTAGCATTTTCATAATTCAACATTTAATGTTCGGTTTACTTGCTTCAGCAATCACCATATCCAGTATTCACGTGTTTAAACATAAACATTCAGCACATTTACTCAGTATTCAGTTTATTTCATCTGGCATTTGGCTTATCCAGTCCAGTGTTTGACATATTTAGTCCATTTTTTAGTAGATATAATCAACGGTTTGGTATATGTTATACAATATCTAATATAATTAACACAGCATAATACACCACCATATTCAGTCTTATATTTTGCATATTTAATCCAGTGTTTAGCATATCTACTGCTATTTTCTGTATATTCATTCAAATTATTTAGTGTTAGATTTACATTTGAAAAGGTCATGAATCTATTGCATATAACAGATACCTGTAGGGTGATTCGTATTGTTTGAATTAAAACGGAAATACTTTCAAAGTAAAATGGTTAAATTACATTCTTTTACACCCCCCCCCCCCCCTTCCTCTTTTTATTGAGGGAGAAGGAATATGAGCAATATGAGCTGCATCTCGCACAATTTTTTATTTTTCTATTTTTTTCTTTACTTGCTTGAAACAATTTTTTTTTAATATCTCTCCTTTCTATTCCGTTTTTATGCGAATATGAGATTCCACGGCAATAAATTCTTTCCACAATGGAACTACTTAATTTTTTCTTCCTCCCGATAACACCATAAACTCCCTTTCCACACACACACACTTTCCTCACATGGCCCATTCATCTTATTTTTTCATTATCTTAATTGTTGTTTAGCTATTGGAAGAAAAATATCCAAAAAAAAGAAAAATCTACGTTTGTTAATGATAAGTAGAAAGGAGGAGAAGGACTAAATGATATAACATTCATGTGAGAAAATGTAGCAGGTTTTGAAGATAAACTGTAATTCTTTTATCCTTTTCCTTTTTCAACTGTGACCACCAATACAAGATACCTATATAATGAAAAATGGGGTTTTCCCCGAAGAGTTTTTCCCTCATATTTACACCAGGATAAATGAAGGGGTGGTATAGTGGAATTACACGAGAGTATGATCAACGCGGAGGGGGGGTCGGGGAGAAACGAGAGAAGAAAAAATACTTGGCAACTATTACTCACAGGGGTCAGAGTGCACTGGGGAGAGACTTAGCAAATGGGACGGATAGAGAATAGGCATAGCAAAGAAGGAAATAGAAAGTGGAATAGTAGGAAGAGACGAAACTAAACCAGTAATTGGGACAGTTCAGACATAGTGATTGAACACTTCAATCTAATGGAAGTCGCGACAGAATATAAGGAATGCACAGAAATTGAATAATAATTTGGACGAGAGAAGAGTTTGGAGAATGTATATGTATGTGCGTGTATGCGTGTACTTATATATATATATATATAAATATATATAAGTATGCATTTACATCTGCATATATGTATACATGTATACATGTATATATATGTGTGCATAAATATACATAAATATATAGATGTTTTTCTTTTGTTTTTGTTTTTACAACATAAGACACAAGTAATACTTATAACAGAAGAGGCCTTTAAATCCTTTAATAACTGAAGCCATTGTCTATAAGGGTACTTTCAATATTTCTATTTCCATTAAATAAATTACAAAACTAAAATAAGAAATAACATAAGAAAGCATTCCTTTTCCATCATCTCCTGCTATATCCACAGTGTCTCTTACTGTAACATTTATTTAAACATTACCTTGTTGGCCTTTTGATCTCCATGCAGTGATGACATTGGGTTCATCCCGCTCACCTGAAACATGGAATTTATTAGATCACCACACTTTCTTGTACATTTTCAGTTTTCTTTAATATGTGTGCCTATGCTCATCATAAAAAAATATATATATATATTTATATACATTATTACATAGATTTCTAATTATTGTAGTAAGGGGTAATGGACAAATTCCAATTTAATTATTTATAAACTATCAATACATTTCAAATCTTATAGGTGAGGCTATGCTTACGCACATTATCTATTGTTAACCTAACCAGCTTAACATTATGTCAATAATCAGTAGTAAATAACATGTAAAAATGAAAGAAATATATGTATATATGTATATATATAACATATATACATATATATATATATATATATATATATATATATATATATATATATATATATATATATATATATATATATATATATATACATATATATATATATATATATATATATATATATATATATATATATATATATATATATATATATATATATATATATATATAAATATACATATATATATATATAAATATATATATATATATATATATATATATATATATATATATATATATATATATAAATACATACACACATGTGTGTGTGTGTATATATATGTATATATATATATATATATATATATATATATATATATATATATATATATATATATATATATATATATATACATACATATATATATATATATATATATATATATATATATATATATATATATATATATATATATATATATATATATATATATATGTACATACACACATGTGTGTGTGTATATATATATATATATATATATACATATATATATATATATATATATATATATATATATATATATATATATATATTATATATATATATATGTGTGTGTGTGTGTGTGTGTGTGTGTGTGTGTGTGTGTGTGTGTGTGTGTGTGTGTGTGTGTGTGTGTGTGTGTATTAGCCTGTCGTAGGGGGAATACCAATATGCAAGTGAAAAATCAGAGAGAGAAAATATAACGATAACGTAACGTTAAAGTTAAGGTATAAGGAGGGCATATTTTTGCCTATGAATCTCACAATAAACAAATGAATCAACAAATGAATAAGAAATAAAAAGTCATAGAAAATAATGATCTTAATGAAAAAAAAAGATTATATATATATATATATATATATATATATATATATATATATATATATATATATATATATATATATAACTGTTTACAGCGATAGAGTAAAAAGCTCAAACATCCCAAATATGCATGGCAATCGTGAGATATTCAATCTAAAATGCAACAACACACGAATGGAGTGAATTCAAGTCTACATTACCTCAGTTTGGTATTTATGCATTTGGTAATAATAATTCTTATGAACTAAGATAGAAGTTGCATTGTCTCAAGCTTAATGCAGCTTTAATTTGCAAGTCTAAGTACACCCACGTCTGCTTGCAGAGCATATTTGTGAGAAAAAAAATCCTGTTCAGAGAGAGCACTTCGATGCAGTTTATATAATTATATATATACATATATATATAAATATATATATATATATATATATATATATATATATATATATATATATATATATATATGTATATATGTATATATATGTGTGTGTGTGTATACTGTATATATATATATATATATATATATATATATATATATATATATATATATATATATATATATATATTTATATATATGTATATATATGTGTGTGTGTGTGTATACTGTATATATATATATATATATATATATATATATATATATATATATATATATATATATATATCTGGGGGCTGGCAAGCCCCCGTGGCAATATGCAGGCGAGGACCCGAAGGGTCCGAGGTGAGCTCGTAAACCTTCGGCCCTCGCACCGGGGAGTGAGTTTGATACAGTCCGAGAGTCGTAGGACAAGTTCCGGTAACTCCGCTTGCCAGCCCCCTACTATATGTTTCTGTGGATTCGCCGAATTTCAGGTAAATGTTTACCCAACTTCCCGACGTCCGAATTACTTAAAACTTAGTATTCCGTGCAGTGCGAAATTACAGACGCGTCTGTCAAAATTTCAGATCGATTGGATTAAAAACGGCCGAGTTATTACAACCTGAAATCGCCGAAAATGAGGGTGTTCTTGTTAGAAATGGGTACGATTATATACATACAGGTAGAGGATATTTTTAGGCAAAAAGTGGGTCCTTTTTTGTGATGATATATCTCGAGAAGTATAAAAGATACGCGATTTAGCAACACAGCATTGGAAAGAAGAAAGTTCAAACTTTCAAAAACTGTCCTGAAAAACATCTGATGACGCACTGATGACGTCATAATGACGTCACAAAATCACGAATTTCAAAATCAAACTATCCAAAAATAGACGTTTTTCAACTCAATTTTTTTCTATGACTTTTGAGATAGGAAAAAATGATGTGCTAACGTAGAAATGAAATTTAATGTACTTTCTGAAAATGCCGTCAAAACGTTCCGGGCTTCCGTACATTGCTGAGATATTCGCGACCTTTTAAACCATTTTGACGCGAAAAAGTCGCGAAAAAACATTAAAACGGTAAACCTTAATGTGAGAGAACGGGGATGTCCCAGGCCTTCATCTTTCGATATGATGTCGGTTGTAGTCTCGAATTTGCTAATAACTGGTTTTGAGGTAGTATCCTTATTTTGATGACGTATTTGTGACGTCA
>BOPN01001800.1:147500-150000 GCA_017312705.2 Penaeus japonicus | reverse complement strand
AGAGAGAGAGAGAGAGAGAGAGAGAGAGAGAGAGAGAGAGAGAGAGAGAGAGAGAGAGAGAGAGAGAGAGAGAGAGAGAGAGAGAGAGAGAGAGAGAGAGAGAGAGAGAGAGAGAGAGAGAGAGAGAGAGAGAGAGAGAGAGAGAGAGAGAGAGAGAGAGAGAGAGAGAGAGAGAGAGAGAGAGAGAGCAAGAGAGAGAGAGAGAGTGATAGAGAAAGAGAGAGAAAGAAAGAGAGAGAGAGAGAGAGAAAGAGAGAGAGAGAGACAGCGAGAGAGAGAACTAGCGAGAGAAAGGATAAAGATTAAGATTAAGTAACAGGTAAAGTTGCATCGTATCATACTAGCTACTTCTGGTCCTAAGTCAACTGAAAAGGGCTGTGGTGCCTCAAATTCTAAAGGAGGCAGGTGTAACTTTAATTGTAACTTTTTAGAAACTTTAGTTTAACTTTGACCCCTTAAGGACGCGCGTGCTGAAATTTGTCTCATTCGGGGAGAGACGCGCTGTCTAGATTTAGTACAGGGTAACTTTCCCTAGTAGGTTTGGTTCTTAAGGTATTAAACTTGTATCACTTGACGGGTGATGATTACATGAGTCTCATTATATACGTATAAAATAGTATAATATCTGTATCAAACACTTGAGAGGAAAATTAATGAAAATCTTTTACCTATACAGTGATGCACCATTTTTCGTTTTACATGACGACAGGAGCAATTCGATATAATGTAAAATTTCAGAGAGATAGAGAGAGGGGAGGGGGCTAGCGAGAGAGAGGGAGAGAGAGGGGGGGGGGTCTAGCGAGAAATAGGATAAACAAAGAGAGATGGGGAGAATGAACGAAAGAGAGAGGGTGAGAATGAACAAAGTATGGAGATAAAATGAACAAACGAAAGAGAGATAGGGGGGGGGGGTAAGAGCATACATGTTAGCATATTGAAAATAACACCGTATGACCTGAATTCGCAAGCGATTGAGAGAGAGAGAGAGAGAGAGAGAGAGAGAGAGAGAGAGAGAGAGAGAGAGAGAGAGAGAGAGAGAGAGAGAGCAAATATGCAAATGTTCAGTACTTCAGGTGGAATAGTATGACCTGCAAACGCCATGACCTTATGTGACATTGCTCACGGGGTTTTTCTAATGTAAGCAGATATAAAGATATATACTACATTTGACATAATGAGTATCAATGTCTCTAAGTCCCACACATTTACATTCACTCTTTCCACCTATTGTCGCCGCATAATGCTGACTATGAAATGCTTGGAGGCGGACACGCACACGCACACACACACACACACACACACACACACACACACACACACACACACACACACACACACACACACACACACACACACACACACACACACACACACCTGTCCGCTCGTATGGTAAAGGGTTAGTATGCTAGGAGATGTCGTACAGCACTCGGGTACCTCTAATTGCTTGTTTTCCTGGGCATACAGATGTGGCATATCAGAAAGATATAACGTAGTTTCTATCCCCTTTATTTCCAGTCGCACAATAAAACTTGTTACATTCCTGAATTTAAAAGTCAAAATCTAAAAATATAGCCTAAAAAATTATTGGAAAGAAAAAAAAATCAGGCGTCCTGTGAGAGCGCATAATAGCTTGAGTTCGCGTCTCTTAGGAGTTGACTGTAACTTTTCTTTACACTTCAGTGTTGAGGCTTTATTCGTTTTCGTTTCCTCGTGCACACTGATTATGATGGTGCTTGATTTTCCTTGCTGAATGCTTCAACAGTAACTGCATGTTTCTTCGTCCCTGTAAGGTCTTAGGTGAAGACTGTAGGAAGGAGCAACGACAGGAGAGATGGCTTGTATGCGCCCTGTAGGAAGGTACATGGCCAAAAAGGTCCACTAATGTCACATACCAACGGTATTTCCACGACACTGCAAAGTTATAGACACCGGCATCACAGACTGTTGAAGAAATCAGTACATGTTTGATAGATCTTACTTCATGTAAAATTCTTATGATTTTCTGAATATTTAAAGGACCATGGGGGTGATATAACATAACAGGATTTATTTTATTTAGGAAAGGCTCTATAATTTATCTCTTCGGTATCATTCAAAATTTAGTTTAGTTCTTTTTTTACCACCCTGGCTAACTGCACAAGCCTGAGCAAGCTTTAATAAATTGACGTAGGGTTATGACATTGTTGCTAACATTGTATTACAGATTAAGGTAATAACATGATTATAATCTCTAGTATATCAACTGTGAAAAGACACTATATAAATGGTTGTTATAGGATACTACATACCGAATTTCGAATATAGCATAAGTACATCTAGTACAGCTAATGTTATGAAATAATTACATAACTGCATATCTCATGCTAGGTGGTCTGAAAGGCTATATCATATGGCACTCTGAGATACAATGTTCAAGTGTTCGTCTACATTCTTCTCTATATTGCATTCTGAACTAGCTTATCAATGCATTCTGTATCGCAGTCTGATTCTTGCAATCGCA
>BOPN01001800.1:137500-142500 GCA_017312705.2 Penaeus japonicus | reverse complement strand
ATAAGTAATAATTATGAGAATAATGTTGGTGATGAAAATGACAATGATGATATTGATAATGATAATTATAGCAATGCTGATAATTATAACAATAATAATGATAATAATAATAATAATAATATAAATTATAACAGTAATCATAATAATAACAATTATAAGAATAGCAACAATATAATAATGATAATTATGATGATGATGAAAAATAATAGAAATGCTAGGAAAAATAATGTTATTAACGATGATAATGTTGATGATAATTTTCATACTCATCAAGTTTAGGAATATTTTATTTTTTCACAAAGAAAATGCTCGGGGCAACATATTGATAAAAAGATATAATGATAGTGATGATGATAAATATAATGACAATAGTGATAATGATAGTGATAATAACAATATAATGACAATGACAATGGCAATTTAAATGACGATCATTATAAGTATTATAATATTTGTATTGCGTATTTACAAATGTATATAAAAATGCCACTGGCTATGTCTGTGACTATGATTATACATTAAGATTAGGATTAGAATTATGATTTAGATATTGATAAGGATGATTTTGAAGTTCTTAATGAATGAGAACAGTGTTAGAGGATAGGGCTGATTCCACAGGGAGAGGTATCTAAGCCCTTTATTTCAGGTTTTGGCCAACTGCTCAGGCGTAGTCAAACTTAATTACTGGTTGTGGAGGAGGATGAAAAGTAATATTAATGATAATGATAAAGATATTGATAAATGTTATATAAAAAAAACAACTATAATAATGATAATCATAAAAATGATGATCATGTTAATGTAAATAATCACAGCAATCAGAATAATGATAATAATAATAAACATAATTATAACGATAATGATAATGATAAAGATATTGATAAATGTTATAAAAAAAACAACTATAATAATGATAATCATAAAAATGATGATCATGATAATGTAAATAATCACAGCAATCATAATAATGATAATAATAATAGTAATGATAATAATAAACATAATTATAACGATAATGATAATGAAATTTATGATGATCATAGAAATGCTAATGAAAATGATGATGATGATAATAATGATAATGGTAATAATGAAAGGAGTAATAATAACAGTAATGATAAAATGTTAACGATAAAAATATTATATTAACAATAATAATATTGAGGATGACGATAATGATATTAATGATAACAATGATGATAACAATTATGATGATAATCATAACAGCAACAGTAATTGTTCAACGAAATACTTGTGCTCTCAAGCAGAGAGTAGAACCAACAACCAAGCTTTGGTTTAGTTAACACTACATCGCCCTAACCTTTAGTCTCTTCCTGACAATCCCTTCCTTTTCGCTCTACATCCTGATGCTAGATATAACTGTTGAATATTTTTCAGCGAAGTTAGTCCTACAAGGTGCCCTCAGTGTATTAGTCAAAGAGTGAAGAGTGGGAGATGTAACAGCTGGTAAGGTGGCTCGACACAGTTTAGAAATAAACATAACACGCTCTCGAGTTAATCAGTACACGTTGGTTGAAGCCCACATGCCACAGGATGATTTTATCTTTCTAACTGTAAAAAGAATATAGAATATACATATTCAGTTATTTATATTCAGCTTAAACAAGGTTATAAAAGGCAGCTAATGATTATGGTAATGAGGATAGATGCAGAGAGTGATATCGCATTATGAGCTGAGCTTTGGTTATTTATTGGCTAAGATGTGCGTTGATGAAAAGAAAACAAGAGCAAACTTATGAAATGGAATTAGGGTCGAACGAATTGAGACAGAGAGAAGATATATATTGTTTCTTTTTTCTAAAGGACTCTCATTTCCAAAACAGTCTAATATGGATTTTAATGTTACCTCACATACTGTGTTTAATATATGACACCAAATAAATCAATTGTCATTTTCTTCCTCCCTCTCTCTTCATTTTCCTCATCTTCATCCTCCTCATCCCCCTTCCTTTTTTTCTTTTTCTTCTTTGTATTCTTATTCTTCTATTTTCCGATGGGTACTTTTCTTATTATTCCGTTTTCAACATTACTATTTTTCTTTTCCTCATTCCTTTTTCTTGTTTACATTCTCCATCTCCTCCTTGCCCGCTTTTCCTCTTTTCTTCTCGTCATCTCCAATGACGGTGAAATTCATCCCGAATACTGAATGCTGACATAAAAGACAATCATGTACACCTTTACGCAAACCTGAGCTGAAATATGGTGACAATAATATATGCATATATATATATATATATATCTGCAGCTGAAGTATGGAGAAAAATCAGCAGGTTGTCAGGTAAAGCTGTCGCCACTCCGCAGTTCCACAGCCCATTAGAACAGGCCAATTTGTTACTAGATCAGTGGGCCAGAACCTCTCAGCTGAACTCACTTCCGCAGAGAATAAGAGATAAACTTAACACCACGAAAATAAATAGGAATTTTAACATTGCCATAGCCTGTTCTGCCACTGACCCCTCCGACTTTGCCGAAATAACTGAGTGGGAATTAAATAATGCACTTCGCAAGGGTAAGGCGACCGCCCCAGGCGAGGATGGCATCACTTATAGTGTACTTCGGCTCATTGCTCAGGTACCAGGTAACCCACTTTTACATCTTTACAGACTAAGCTTATCCCAAGGAATACTCCCAAGCTCCTGGACTCAAAGCTTAATCATTCCCATACCCAAACCGAACTCTGATAAGTACCGACCCGTCTCATTGACCTCATGTTTATGCAAGGTACTTGAGAGAATTATTTTGAGCAGACTCATGTATCGCATACATGCCAAGTTAACTCCAAGACTGTATGGATTCCTCCCAGGACGTAGCACTCAGCACTGCTTTGCAGAGTACTTGACAAATTCTCAGCAAGGCATGCAAACTGTATTTCTCGATCTTAAATCTGCCTTTGATATTGCAAAGAGAGACCTCATCCTTGAGCAACTGGCTAGCTTTGTTATACAAGGTAAAATTTTAACGGGATTCAAATGTATTTATCAAACCGATCAGCTCGCGTTCTCTTCAGGGGAATCAAAAGTTCAGACTCTAAAATGTTTGAGTTTGGCACACCTCAGGGGGAGTACTCAGCCCCATGCTATTTAACATTTTAATGCACAGACTATTAAGCAATATACCACTTGAGGGCAGTGATTCCATTATTTGTTATGCTGATGACATCTGCATTAAAACCTAATCCGAGGATAGAATGCAAAAGATTCTTAATGTACTGTCCACAAAAGCTACTGAGAGCGGTTTGATAATATCAGTTGAAAAAAAACAAGGCACTCAATCCTATTACAATCCTACTGCCAAACTTTCATATAGATGACATTGAGCTAGATCTTTGCCGCAAGAACAAGTATCTCGGGGTGACTGTTAACGACATAGAACTCATTATGAACTTAAAGAAAAGACTATGGGATCGACTGAAGCCACTCAAGACTCTTGTTGGCAGAGAACATGGAGTCAATGTTAACATTGCAAGACTCTTTTACTTATCATACATGGGGTCAGTCGTAGATTACCATGCCTTACACCTTATATCATTTAGGGCAACAGAGTTAACTTGTCTAGAAATTGTACAGAATGCAGCCATGAGGATCATTCTCGGTGCCCCAAAAACAACGAGGATTGTGAACATGAGAACGGAACTCAACTTGCCATCTATTTACGAAAGAATATCATACATTAATAGTATATTTGGTATCAAAACAATTAAAAAAACCCTCTATAACACAGAGTTCCAGAGGCAACTTAAATATAAGATAGTGAATCCATCTTTACATAGCAATACCGAGTCACACTCAAAGTCATGGATGCAAGTGACATACAAATCCATACAAAAATTAAATATGTCCTTGAGTAGGTTCCCAAACGGACGTTCTATTCCACCGTGGAAAATGTCGACATTGAACGTATTTTATGCTGATGTCCCTAAAAAAGACACAGTTTCACCAGCTGTACTTAAGCAACACACCCTTGCAACCATTAATGAGCATCTTGAAACTCTGAATAATGACTATGAGTGCTACACTGATGGATCCCTACAGTCTGGAAGTAGAGCAGGATGTGCTTATGTTGTATATAAAGACAATATTTTGCAGCACCAAGATTGTAGGAGGGTTCATGACTGGGCGAGCATTACGCAAACTGAGTTGGCAGAAATACTCATAGCCACATACTTTCTGTTAACTCAAGGCTGATACAACCTATCAGACCCCCTAGCATGAGGTATGCAGAGTTGTGATTATTTCATAACATCAACTGCACTAGAAGAAGTACTTATGCTATATCCGAAATTCGGTATATGATACCCTATTATAACATTTATCAAATGTCTATTCACAGTTGGATATACTATAGAATATAATCATGTTATTACCTTAAATTGTAATACAATGTTAGCAACAATGTCATGACTCTACATCAATGTATCAAAGCTTGCCCATGCCTGTGCAGTTAGCCAGGATGGTAAATAAAATTCTAAACTAAACTAAAAATTTTCTTACCTACACATTTGACGGAATTATTGAAACATTAAATAATATATACATATTATATATTATATAATAATATATACATATTTGTCTGCTGATCTGCCTAACTACCTTGTCCCCATGTATCTACGCGTAGGCTCCTTACGGCAGTGAAAATGCCCCTACAAGCAATTCAACCCAAATTCAAATGCTAGAAAATAGGTACCTTTCTTTAACCAGGTAAGCGAAATTTTATATCTACTTTAAATCAAGCTGCGGAATTTCTTAAAACGAACATAAAAATGCGATGGCATTAAGTATCAACTGCCATAAATCATCGTTATGATTATATTTATTTTTCCTTATCATTATCATCTTATCATTTTAATACAGTTTCAATCAACATTAGTTCTATCAAAAGTATTGATTTATTATAATTATCATTATCTCTACTATTATGATAATGAATATCATCTCTATCATTATAGTGTTTATTATTATTATTTTTATCATTATCATCAA
>BOPN01001800.1:97500-102500 GCA_017312705.2 Penaeus japonicus | reverse complement strand
ACCTTTCATCCTGTTGTTTATTATTGCAAAACTTATAGCCTGCAATTTCATAACATTTGAAAATCGCTTTTGACCCTTGAAGGATGTTTGTAGGCATCATTTCTCGACCTTAGCAGAAGAATTTGTCTTAAGTAATTCGTCCCTGATGAACAAACCACTGAAATCAGTAATAATCGTATTTCAAAATATTAAATGTACAGTGTACGTTAAAAATGCGTACAGCACAACAGCATTGGAGTCTTAAATCTTGTATCTGCAGTAGCTCTAGCAGTACTAAGTAAACAGTTGAAACTTTCTAGAAGAAACTTATAATCTTACTGCAAGTCTATGAGGAAATAATAATTAAATTAGGTAATAATAAATTAATGAAAGGGTTTTAATGTCGAGCAGGGGATATTCCCACATTCTCGCTTCAAAACACAAGACCCCCCCCCCCCCACACACACACCGGGTGAGCCTGCAGGTAGGAACCCGACCCATTTTGGCTTCCTTTTGAAATATTTGGTCGTTTAAGTAGGAGTGTTTTACAGAACTACAAACAAATGTACAAAGTCGACTTATCTTCCCCTCAGACGGTAACTTTGATATGCACACACCATGGTATATTCAGACACCATGTTCAAATTGTTTTCTTTACTTTATATTTGAAATTGTTCAAAAGTGTTTGTGAACTCATTCCTTGACATAGGATTTCAAGATGAAGCGAATGTATCCCACAGCAGCCCTGTAGATAATGTTACCATATTTAAATTCTTATTCCAAATTAAACCATGTTAGTAAAATACAAATCTTAGAATATTTTATTCCTACATTATATTTTGTAACGTATATGAATACTTAGATTTCAATATATATCTTGGATAAAGGCTGGGGAGTGCTCTGGGTACCATCCTCAATGGGCATTTGGCATAACATGGAAAAAACGTGATCTTGCAGCAATGGGGTTATGGAATTTGTTATTGATAAGCAGTTCCTCAATTTTGACAGCAAAGCTATATCATTGCAGAGCTATATCGCAGCAACGAAATTTTCATCTCATTTTGGGAAGCCGTCAGGATAGCACAGTGGTAGCGTGCCGACCTCACATACCCGTGGTCGGCAGAATGAGCCCCGTCCAATCTCGAGTTTCCACTGTCGCCTGGCGGTCACCGCCGTGCCTGGGCGATACGGTGGGTAAGGAACAAGGTCAGATCGAGAAAACACCTGTTGGCACACTCTTTCACGAGCCAGTACGCCCTGACACAAGGGGCCTCGCCATAGTGCATAGTGCCCGGCGAAGCATTCGCTCCGCAAATCTGACTTATCCTTATCCTTATGTCAATGGGAAAGAAATTGAACAGATCAAAGGGTCACAGCAAATACTCGTGCATAAGTTTAGTGAAGAGCAGATCCTACACATCCAAATCAATCGTACATACGGCGAAAGGAGCACACACGGCAATAACGCACCTCCGCGTTCATGATGCCCAAGGGCTTGGCTCCACTTCCTACTGGCCTGGCTCGTACAGGACGTGGGAGAGGCGGGTTATTCCTCTGCACCACCGCCCGCGGATCCGTCCCTTGCCGGATGGGGCTGGATGAGGAAGTTACCCTCTCCCCAATATTTCTTGATTGATATTTATTGAATATTTATATACTGCACGCACGCACGTAACGGATACAACCCATATGGTGATTATTATCACATCACCATGGTCCAGTTCGAGGGACTATACATGTGAGAGGATAATCACCTGGCACATTTTTACATTTTGATTGCTTTCTCACATGCACGCTGCATATATGGATATATATATATATATATATATATATATATATATATATATATATATATATATATATATATATATATATATATATATATATTTATATATATATATTATTATTATCATATTATATATATATATATATATATATATATATATATATATATATATATATATATATATATATATATGTATATATATATATATATATAAATATATTATATATATATATATATATATATATATATATATATATATATATATATATATATATATTATTATATATGTATGTATATATATATACATACATATATGTATGTATATATATAACATATGGGTCAGAAACATGGACTACGACCAAAGTACTTCAGAGGAAATTAGTAAGTGCTCAAAGAGGAATGGAAAGGCTCATGAGGATATACTTAAGACCACTAAAAAGAAAAAGTGGCAGTGGGCAGATCATATATATATATATATATATATATACATATATGCAGTGTGCGTGTGAGAAAGCAATCAAACCTCAAAATCTACCCGGAAAGAGAAGGATATTAAAAGAAAAAGATGAACCGGCAACGAATAGAGTGTGACAGAGCGTGACTACGTTCTGTATTATCAGCGTACTGCGAAATATCATAGTTATATGTTTTCTTCCCTTGTATAGAATTAACGTATGTGCTTTTGTTTACCTAAATGTTCATGGTGTACAGTATGTTTCATATGAATCATCTTTCAGGATAGTTAGTTTCAGAATAGAAATTCAAAATCTTTAAGATCAAATAGATGATTTTAAGAAATGCATTTAGACATTCTATTTTTTTTTTTTTTTTTTTCGATATGATTTATCCAGACTACTTCGATTGCATAATGTTTTGTGAACGAAAAATAATTCTGTAGAACATAGTTTAAGCTACCCACTTCCTACACTGGAAGCTTCCCCTCAAAACATACAGAACACATGCCTCTATGTTTTGTCCATAAAGATTAACAATTCAATAGCCACGCTACAGTACACCGAATTTAATGAAAACTAAATTGCATAAAGTTTCGGTCGCGGTAGAAATTTCATCTGTGTTCACAAAAAAATAATTTACATGTGTTTGTATACCTGATGAAGACTGGAATGTTCTTTTCTTTCTTTCTTTTTTCTTTTGTTTTTTGACTTGAGAATACATCTCTGCCGTTTATACTTGTAGCTTAGTGGTATTCACTTGTCAGTTGTGATTAACATGACAGGCAAATATTATCTTCAAACTAAAAGTCAAAACATAAATAAAGAAATTTTGTGAAACAAGAGATTTCAACATTGAAAGATCAAAGAATCACACTATGATTAGTAAACCCTGCTCCTACAAGGATTACAGACAGCATTTTGAATACAAACAGCAAAATGTACCCCGCTTCCCGGATTGGGTACCCTATCAAACACCGACCGCAGTCAAATTCGGCTACGCGAACGCTCGCTCTACGCTGCTAGATAAGCTTGTGATGTACTTAGTATCAAGAAGGGGCGTTCACCAATAGATATATAAAGCTTTATCTATATATGTGAAGTTTCTTCAGTGTTAGTAAGCCAATAATAGTATGAGGAAGATGTCTAAGTTTCTGAATTATTGGTGCTTATAAAATATCAAAATGATACTAACACATTCCATGAAATTGAATAAATATACCTCCCTGTTTTTCACCTTGATGCTTCTAAGCCAAAAACAGAAACATAATAGGCACAAAAGGAAGCAGTTCACTTGAGTGTCACCAGGGGGATGCAATGGGTATTTGACAGTGTTATGACCAATTCATATTCTTGGGAATTTTGTGTCTAAATGTATCGCTTACTTTGGCATCAGTTTAGTAAACATTATATCTTTCTTGATCACCCAATGTTTTCAGGGGTTGCTTTTCCTATGATGAATTTGTTGCAGAGGTTATTCACAGTTCCACACAATACAATGGCTAGAATAGCCGAATAGTGCAGTGCATTATACATACACAGACATGCATGTGTACAAAAAATCATACATGCATACATACACACATATATGTGTGTATGTGTATATATGTGTATATGTATAATGATATATAAATGTATATAATAATTTTCATACACAAAAAAGGGGACACAAAAGACCTATAGAATTACCGACCTATAAGCCTTCTTTCAGTAATTATAAACTTCACAAAAATCATCACCGATACATAAGATTCAAAACAACCCAGGGAACAGGCGGGCCTCTGCAGTGGATTCTCGACTCCTGACCACATCCACACATCAACCAAAACAAGAAAGAAAATAAGGGAATATAAGAAGCCTCTGTGTATGGCTTTCGAAGATTACGAAAAGGCATTCGACTCGGTACAGATAGCGCCAGTTCTAGATGCAATTTGTAAACAAAGAGTTGAGGAAATATATTGTAGATTATTAGTTGATATAATGAGAGAAGGTACAGCAACTTTAAAATCCACGCAGGTGTAAGGCAGGGCATCAACATCTCACCGAAGCTATTTACAGCTTGCTTAGAGTTAAATAATCAAGAAGTTATATTTGAAGGAGAAAGGGATTAAAATAGGGGATGAACACTTAAGCACTCTAAGATTTGCAGATGACATTGTTCTTTTCGGCGAGTCACCAAATGAATTACAACAATTGCTAAGAAAATTGAATAGGGAAAGTGTGAAGATTGGCCTTAAAATGTACATGAAAAAGACTAAAGCCATGTTCAGCAGTCGAACCCCAGTTGAGTAAATACAAATACAGGGCGAGGTGTTAGAAACAGTAAGCGAGTATGTATACCTAGGGCAACTCATCCAAATGAATACATCCTGCGAAGCCGAGATAAAGCGGCGAATCAGGCTAGGTTGGAGTGCCTTCGGTACACAGTGTAATATATTACGGTCGTCTGCCACCATCTCTAAAGAGAAAGGTTTTTAACCAATGTGGCCTCCCCGTCATAACATATGGACCAGAAACATGGACTACGACCAAAGTACTTCAGAGGAAATTAGTAAGTGCTCAAAGAGGAATGGAAAGGCTCATGAGGATATACTTAAGACCACTAAAAAGAAAAAGTGGCAGTGGGCAGATCATATATATATATATATATATATATATATATATATATATATATATATATATAAATATATATATATATATGTATGTATATATATATGTATATATATATATATGTATGTATGTATGTATGTATGTATATGTATATATATAAGTTTGAGGTGGAA
>BOPN01001800.1:55000-62500 GCA_017312705.2 Penaeus japonicus | reverse complement strand
GTTTATCTTTCTCCCTCCCTCCCTCCCTCTTCCTCTCTCCATCTCTCCCTCCCTCCCTCCCTCCGTCTCTTTCTCACTCTCTCTCTTTCTCTCTCCCTCTCCTATCTCTCTCTCTCCTTCCCTCTCCCTCTTTCCCTCTCTTCTTCCCTCGCTCCCTTTTTCCTTCCCTCGCTCCTTGTTTCCCTCTCTCCTTTCTCCTCTCTCTCTCTCTCTCTCTCTCTCTCTCTCTCTCTCTCTCTCTCTCTCTCTCTCTCTCTCTCTCTCTCTCGCTCTCAGTGCCATACATAAATTACAATATTTATTACCAGTTCTGACCCAAATTTCAAAATATCGCTTTCGCATCTACAAAATTATGTAATCTAATTACTCTGTGATAATGATATCAGTAGCCAGAAAATGTAATTGGGTTTAGTAATTGTTCTAAAAAAAACAAAAGATTACATTTTTCATCATGAGTATCTATATTGCATAATTCCATTAAGACAGATTGGACTATTTCCTGCTCGTGTAAGCTTGTATTAGCTGTCATTGACACTTTTTGGAGCTTCACTATATTTTTTCTTAATAGGTTATGACCTTTTTGGTCGCTGTTATTACAACATTCTTTATGGCTGTGAGTTGAAGAGTTTTTTTGTTTTTGTTTTTTTTGGGGGGGATTTCTTTTTTCAATTTCGTTATCCTTAAGAGATTATATTCCTCTATACTGTGACGATTTTTTTTTTTTATGGGACGCATGAGTTAAGACATATCTTTTTTAGAGTACGTATTTTTTACCATGATTACGAATTCATACTGTATCATACCGTGACCATTAATTTCTTTCTTGATGGGGCACAAATAAATATATATATTTCACAGGAAGGACAAAAAACAGGGACATATTAACCAAACCATTTCCGCGGTCTATGCAACGTGCTTGAAATATTAACAGGTCATTAACACCTTGCGATTCTTTTTAAAATGCGTTAATAAAAATGAAATTGTGTATCTCATTTTGCCATATTCATGTAGACAAATATTGCTAATTAAACTGAATTAAAACATCAATTAGAACAGATGTTAAAGAGGTACAATCAACCCCGGTATTTAGCGCGTGTTAACGACCTGAACCAAGCGAGTTGCAGAGATGAAGCCATTCCAAACAACATTTTCTAATATATTACCTTTTGTTGATTGCAACAGTAAATTGTGAGCTGCAAATGCTTCTCGTAGCCGGAAGAGTCAGGATAGAATGTCTGTTAATGGAAGCAGGGCCGTCACTGTGGAGCCAAACGGAACATCATTGTCTCAGTTTTAAGTTGATCATTAAGCAAGATCTAAAATGAAATCTTAAAAAATGGATTTTCTTTGTTTTCTCTCTCTCTCTCTCTCTTTCTGTGTGTGAGTGTGTGTGTGTGTGTGAGTGTGTGTGTGTGTGTTTCTGTCTCTATCTCTCTCCCTCTCTCTCTCTCTCTCTCTCTCTCTCTCTCTCTCTCTCTCTGTGTGTGTGTGTGTGTGTGTGTTTCTGTCTCTGTTTCTGTCTCTATCTCTATCTCTATCTCTCTCCCTCCCTCTCTCTCTCTCTCTCTCTCTCTCTCTCTCTCTCTCTCTCTCTCTCTCTCTCTCTCTCTCTCTCTCTCTCTCTCTCTCTCTCTCTCTCTCTCTCTCTCTCTCTCTCTCTCTCTCTCTCTCTCTCTCTCTCTCTCTCTCTCTCTCTCTCTCTCTGTGTGTGTGTGTGTGTGTGTGTGTATGTGTGTTTCTGTCTTTGTTTCTGTCTCTATCTCTATCTCTCTCCCTCCCTCCCTTAATTCTCTCTCTCTCTCTCTCTCTCTCTCTCTCTCTCTCTCTCTCTCTCTCTCTCTCTCTCTCTCTCTCTCTCTCTGTTTCTGTCTCTGTTTCTGTGCCTATCTCTATCTCCTCCCTCCCTCCCTTAATTCTCTCTCTCTCTCTCTCTCTCTCTCTCTCTCTCTCTCTCTCTCTCTCTCTCTCTCTCTCTCTCTCTCTCTCTCTCTCTCTCTCTCTCTCTCTCTCTCTCTCTCTCTCTCTTTGTTTCTGTTTCTATCTCTATCTCTATCTCTTTCCTTCCCTCCCTCCCTCCCTCCCTCCCCCTCTCTCAACATGGTGAGGGCGTTTTTTTTGTTTTTTTTTTTGTCTCTTTTGTCTCTTCCACATTAGTCTAATGTAGTTATAATTTTTATTTTTTTATCCAGTGATAATATATACATCATTTTATCCCTGTTGTCATATAGATTACTCTAATAGAGTATTCAATATTACCTTTTGATCTCTGAGGTACAAGGGATTACAATACTTTTGTTTTATTATACCTTATGGGATCTACCAAATGTTTTCGAATTGCGTATTAGTTCCTTCTAATATTCTCTTTCATGAATTTTACATCTGCGAAAAGCTACAGCAAAAGAATAGCAATAGTATTTGAAGAAGAAAAATGTGTACTGTATATACGCCAGCAATTCGTGAACTTTTTACTGTTTTTCAAGATTTTCGTATGATGTGATTGATGTTACTTTCCTGACAAAGCGTTTTTACCGAAAACAAAAACATTTCTTGAAATGCTTACTCACATCTCAATCCTAAGAAGACAAAAAACAATCAAGTAATTTCTGTATCTATATATGGAGATTTTTTTTCCCCGTTTCTTTTCTTTTTTCTCTCTGTCTCTCTCTCTCTCTCTCTGTCTCTCTCTCTCTCTTTTCTCGCCTTCTCTTTCTTTCTCTCTCTCTTTCTCTCGCCCCCCCCCCCTCCTCTCTCTCTCTCTCTCTCTCTCTCTGTATATATGTATATATACATATGTGTGTGAGTGTGTGTGTTTCTGTGTGTCAGTGTTTGTGTGAGAATCATATTTAACAATACGATTTTGCTAAATATAATACAATAATATATGGTTCATTAAATGATAACATTACTGGTTACAATATCGCTTCTTTTGTGTATATGTGCGTGTTGCCAAAGGGGAATATATCAAAATATCTATTTCCCTTTTCTTTAAATGTGATTCAAGATTTTTCGGTCAATAATATTAATATTTCTTAAATCGGAATTCTTCTAGCAAAACAGTTGAATAAAATAGCTGGTATTAGCAAAGTATGTTGTCAATATAAATGTCAGTAGAGTAACATTTAATGTTATGGCTAATATATGCAAGCTTAACTACCCACTGAGAGATGAGCGAAATATTTGCGTGTTTGCTTCAACTTTGTTTGCCGTTTTTTTTTTTTTTTCTCTCTTTCTCTCTCTCTCTTTTTACCGTTATCATTATTTACTCTTATTTCTTTGTTCTCCTATTTATTACGGCATTACCATTGATAATAAATTGGCTACGATTTATGGGTTTCACGAATTCCGATCTTTAATGTTTGGCCAGCTCTTTGCTTACATTTCATACAGAATGCTATAGTTCAGAGACAAATGTGAGAATTGGTAAGCGAGATAGATAGCTAAATAGGTTCATACACATACACACACACACACACACACACACACACACACACACACACACACACACACACACACACACACACACACACACACACACATGTAAGGTATGGTATGTATGTAAGTTGAGTCTATGCAATGGCCATCTTTCTTGACGGTGTGTTTGTAAATCTAACGACGTACGGCGGTACACTGTAGTACGATAACGGTCATGCATTAAAGAGAGAGAGTTTTGAGCATTCAGTTAGATACATTTTAAATACCGCATGACACTATTTTGTTATTCACATGATCCGTTTTGATGTATTTCGTGAATATTTGACATAAATTCACATTGTTATGAGTAGTATTTCATGAATATTTGACAATTATTTTGTTGGCATCAATAACATTAGCGTTACATGCTCTGCATAACATGCTGTTAGACATTATTGGATGTTGTCACCATAATAAACTAGTTATTTATGATCACTGCAAATGAATTGATCGTTTACAAGATACATTATTGTAGATACGATCTATCGTACTGTTTGGCTTATTCACTAAAGGAAGTACCTTGATAGTACATGTAATCCATAGAAATTTTTACGAATGTTACAGTGAAACCATCCATATCAATGCATATGGTCGCGCATTCCTTACTTTATTTATATATATGGCGCGTGATTTCATGGCGGGTTAGATAACTGGCCATCATCGCAAATAGGCCAATGAACTAGTAAACATACGACGGTGCCGCTTCCCTGATCGCTAAATTGCCTCACGGCCTATAAAGTTGAATAACATAACTGGTTTAGGTTTAGGTTAAATACAGTTTACAAACAAATGAGAACATATAAAATCAGCGCGCTGATTATCACTAATAAATATGACTCCACTGGATAATACCAGTTAGCCGTAGATTTATGCCATGGTTTATTAACCGAATTAATATGCGGAAACGTTATTGAGAGAGAGAGATTTGTTGACCTTGTTGTAAAAGGGATTCACTGCGTGTTGACCTACTATAGTCTCGATAATAGGTAGCGCTACCGATGTTGATATTCCGGTTAACCGGTCTGTAATATTCATCTTTGGAACTGCATTCTGACAGTGGGTATATTGAACTTAATGCATGTCAGCTCATTCACTATAGCCGTTGTCATTGTCGCTTTGACGGTGTCATGCAGTGATCACTTTAGTGTCGATAAATCATTCACCTAAAATCGAAAATGGGGAGTAGAAAGAGATTTGTTTGTTTTTTTCGTTAAGGGCAATATGGCGTTTAGTATTTGTAGTGTTAGCTGGTTGGTATTTTATCATATATAACATATCACTACGAATGGCTTTATCCTCGACTACCATTTGGTGCTTAATTAAATAAACTTTTCGGTTTTTAACAAATAATGACCGAAAGACCTATTAAGTTGTTACCATAACGACCACATCTCTCGTATAGTCTGTTCATTTTAAACATTAAATAGGAGTTCATAAGTTCAATGGGGTATCTGGGCACCATATATCACAATCATGAACATACACGTTGAAACTAGCCGTAATATATGTCCGCGCATGTATTTTCATATGTAATGTTTTCACGCCTGTGAGGGCTAGATAATCATGGATATTACTGAGGGTTTAGAACAAGGTGATGACTAAAGAGAGAACCGTCAAGTGCTACGTAGTTGGTGGCCTCAGTGTCATAGAGTTAGCACATTGCTATATCCACAGATACTTAGTGGTTGGTAAAAAGATAATATTTAATAGGATTTCTCCTTAAAAACTTATCCATCACTGTCTGCCGAGGAGCCCTCTGAAAAGTAAAGGAAAAACTGAAGATGGCCTACATAGCTGTATTAGAAAAAGGTTAAAGATGCATTGAATGGAAGCCCGCATCTGATTTCAGAACGAAATTTAATTTTGCTATTGCTATTTGTGCTATTCATAAGAATGGAATTCATTGGAAACATTTCCCACATGGTTTCTCAATATCACATACGTATCTTTTTAAAAAAATCAAAATGAATTTAAGCTCCTCTACAAAAAAAATCATTTAGGCAACGATGAAACATCTAGCAATGTCAAAATTTTGCCATTTGACATCCAGCGTGCATAAACACACTTGTTTACCGATGTGTATAATCTCAACATATAAAAGAATCCTGGAAAAGTCCCCTTCGGAATGCCAATTAAACATGTAACTGTGATGCTATTATGAACATGTATGTTAGGTTTTGTATATCAAATGCCAACATGTGTTACCGGGTTAATCCGGGTTAAAAGTTTATCCCGCCGCCAAAAAAAGAAAACAAGTGAACGAATAGATGATTGAAATTGCACTGCGCAATGTTAGCTTACGCGATAAAATATAACTGGATGGAAATAGTATTTGCAACAAATATCTTTTAAATATCACATGTATAGCTGATACGATAAGCATTATATATTCCATAGCGTATCATTTTATCCCTCTCTACTTACTTCTCGTATTTACATTTATCCCCATCTATCCCTTTTAATATCAAAGAGAGAAAGCAAAACATTATTACGAGGTACGTAAGCAAACAGGAGATAATGCCGAGCACACATATCACCATCGGTACCGCTATAGTATGCGGTCGATCGCGCTATCAAATACAATACCTCGTGTACTATGTGGTCTAACAGGGTTATCTAACAGTTTAGGTTAAGTGAGGGTTAGGTTCGGGTTGTTAGGTTAGGTTAGGGTTGTTAGCTTAGGTTAGGGTTAAGTTAGGTTAGGTTAGGGTTAAGGTAGGTTAGTTTAGGGTTAGATAAGGTTAGATTACGTTAGGTTAGGTGGATGAGGTGAGTATTAGATCGTAGGTAAGGTTACAGTAGAATTCATACCATGGTAGACCGCACACTATAGTAGTAGCTCATGAACTTTCCTCTTCTACCGTGTTAGCTACAGCGACCCGTGTGGGCCAGGCTATGAATTATAAATCAGTGATACCATATAAAGAATACAGACCATTTCCATTTATCAGGTGGGGACCGACTTGGGATAATATTTTCCCTTCATGCTTGGAACTGTACAGGTCAAAGGCTGGTATGTTCTTTCAAAGATGTTCTAAGAAATGTCATCTGCTTGGACTTACGTTGCCTTCCTTGGGTCACAGATTTATGTCAAGATCTTCACAAGTCTTGAGTCTTTGTCATGTCTGAAACCCAAGCTCCCATTATCTCTAACAGACGAATCGCTTCTGACTGACCGATAGAGTTTAAACCATTGCAGAATAACGCTACATGTTTTTTTTGTTGTTGTTTTTTTCTTCTTCTTCTTCTTTTCGCATTTTTCCTTTTCTTTTTTTTTCATTTGTGTCATCCGCTCTCTTCTCCCTCTCTTTACCGACTTTGGTATCATTATCATCATCATTACTGTTATCTTTATAGCCATATCATTATGATAAACACTGTCATTAATATTACCATTATTATAATGGCTGTCTGCATTACTATATCAATATTATCAACGATAGTATCAGTAATAGTATAATGAAGATTCACTCGTTCACTTGTTCGGTGCAGTTCTCAATCGCTTTATTAGATATTCAAAGAAACTTACTCTCTCACTCACTCTCACTCTTACTCTTACTTTTGCTTACTCTCTATCTCTCTCATTTACTCTATCTCTCTCTCCTTCTCTCTTACACTCTTTCTTATTCTCTCTCTCTCTGTCTGTCTCTCTCTCTCCCTCCCCCCCCCCTCTCTCTCTCTCTCTCTCTCTCTCTCTCTCTCTCTCTCTCTCTCTCTCTCTCTCCCCCCCCCCCCCCCCTCTCTCTCTCTCTCTCTCTCTCTCTCTCTCTCTCTCTCTCTCTCTCTCTCTCTCTCTCTCTCTCTCTCTCTCTCTCTCTCTCTCTCTCTCTCTCTCTCTCTCTCTCTCTCTCTCTCTCTCTCTCTCTCTCTCTCTCTCTCTCTCTCTCTCTCTCTCTCTTCCCCTCTCTCTCTCTTTCTCTCTCTCTCTTTCGGTTTCTCTCTCTCTCTCTCTCTCTCGGTTCCTCTCTCTCTCTCTCTCTCTCTCTCTCTCTCTCTCTCTCTCTCTCTCTCTCTCTCTCTCTCTCTCTC
>BOPN01001800.1:42500-47500 GCA_017312705.2 Penaeus japonicus | reverse complement strand
ACGGTTCATTAAATGATAACATTACCGGTTACAATATCGCTTCTTTTGTGTATATGTGCGTGTTGCCAAAGGAGAATATATCAAAATATCTATTTCCCTTTTCTTTAAATGTGATTCAAGATTTTTCGGTCAATAATATTAATGTTTCTTAAATCCGGAATTCTTCTAACCAAACAGTTGAATAAAATAGCTGGTATTAGCAAAGTATGCTGTCAATATAAATGTCAGTAGAGTAACATTTAATGTTATGGCTAATATATGCAAACTTAACTGCCCACTGAGATGAGCGAAATATTTGCGTGTTTGCTTCAACTTTGTTTGCCGTTTTTTTTTTTTTTTCTCTCTTTCTCTCTCTCTCTTTTTACCGTTATCATTATTTACTCTTATTTCTTTGTTCTCCTATTTATTACGGCATTACCATTGATAATAAATTGGCTACGATTTATGGGTCTCACGAATTCCGATCTTTAATGTTTGGCCGTCTCCTTGCTTACATTTCATACAGAATGCTATAGTTCAGAGACAAATGTGAGAATTGGTAAGTAAGATAGATAGCTAAAAAGGTTCATACACACACACATAAACACACACACACACACACACACACACACACACACACACACACACACACACACACACACACACACACACACACACACACACACATGTAAGGTATGGTATGTATGTAAGTTGAGTCTATGCAATGGCCATCTTTCTTGACGGTGTGTTTGTAAATCTAACGACGTACGGCGGTACACTGTAGTAAGTACGATAACGGTCATGCATTAAAGAGAGAGAGTTTTGAGCATTCAGTTAGATACATTTTAAATATCGCATGACACTATTTTGTTATTCACATGATCCGTTTTGATGTATTTCGTGAATATTTGACATAGATTCACATTTTTATGAGTAGTATTTCATGAATATTTGACAATTTTTTTGTTGGCATCAATAACATTAGCGTTACATGCTCTGCATAACATGCTGTTAGACATTATTGGATGTTGTCACCATAATAAACTAGTTATTTATGATCACTGCAATTGAATTGATCGTTTACAAGATACAGTATTGTAGATACGATCAATCCTACTGTTTGGTTTATTCGCTAAAGGAAGTGCCTTGATAGTACATGTAATCCATAGAAATGTTTACGAATGCTACAGTGAAACCATCCATATCAATGCATATGGTCGGGCATTCCTTCCTTTATTTATATATATGGCGCGTGATTTCATGGCGGGTTAGATAACTGGCCATCATCGCAAATAGGCCAATGAACTAGTAAACATACGACGGTGCCGCTTCCCTGATCGCTAAATTGCCTCACGGCCTATAAAGTTGAATAACATAACTGGTTTAGGTTTAGGTTAAATACAGTTTACAAACAAATGAGAACATAAAATCCGGCGCGCTGATTATCACTAATAAATATGACTCCACTGGATAATACCAGTTAGCCGTAGATTTATGCCATGGTTTATTAACCGAATTGTATGCGGAAACGTTGGTAGAGAGAGATTTGTTGACCTTGTTGTAGGGATTCCACTGCGTGTTTACCGACTATAGTCTCGATAATAGGTAGCGCTACCGATGTTGATATTCCGGTTAACCGGTCTGTAATATTCATCTTTGGAACTGCATTCTGACAGTGGGTATATTGAACTTAATGCATGTCAGCTCATTCACTATAGCCGTTGTCATTGTCGCTTTGACGGTGTCATGCAGTGATCACTTTAGTGTCGACAAATCATTCACCTAAAATCGAGAATGGGTAGGAAATGGGGAGTAGAAAGTTTTTTTTTTTTTTTTTTTTTTTTTTTAAGGGCACTATGGCGTTTGGTATTTGTAGAGTATTAGCTGGTCGGTATTAAAGAAATGCAATGCAGATTTCGTGTGCAGAATTTATCGTATATAACATATCACTACGAATGGCTTTATCCTCAACTACCATTTGGTGCTTAATTAAATCAACTTTTCGGCTGCTAAATAATGACCGAAAGACCTATTAAGCTATTACCATAACTACCATTTCTCTCGTATAGTCTGTTCATTTTAAACATTAAATAGGAGTTCATAAGTTCAATGGGGTATCTGGGCACCATATATCACAATCATGAACATACACGTTGAAACTAGCCGTAATATATGTCCGCGCATGTATTTTCATATGTAATGTTTTCACGCCTGTGAGGGCTAGATAATCATGGATATTACTGAGGGTTAAGAACAAGGTGACGACTAAAGAGAGAACAATCAAGTGCTACGTAGTTGGTGGCCTCAGTGTCATAGAGTTAGTACATTGCTATATCCACAGATACTTAGTGGTTGGTAAAAAGATAATATTTAATAGGATTTCTCCTTAAAAACTTATCCATCACTGTCTGCCGAGGAGCCCTCTGAAAAGTAAAGGAAAAACTGAAGCCTCCATAGCTGTATTAGAAAAAGGTTAAAAGTGCATTGAATGGAAAACCGCATCTGATTTCAGGTAGAAATTTAATTTTGCTATTGCTATTTATTACTATTCATAAGAATGGAATTCATTGGAAACATTTCCCACATGGTTTTTCAATATCACATACGTATCTTTTAAAGATTTTCAAAATGAATTTAAGCTCCTCTACAAAAAATTCATTTAGGCAACGATGAAACATCTAGCAATGTCAAAATTTTGCCATTTGACATCCAGCGTGCATAAACACACTTGTTTACCGATGTGTATAATCTCAACATATAAAAGAATCCTGGAAAAGTCCCCTTCGGAATGCCAATTAAACATGTAACTGTGATGCTATTATGAACATGTATGTTAGGTTTTGTATATCAAATGCCAACATGTGTTACCGGGTTAATCCGGGTTAAAAGTTTATCCCGCCGCCAAAAAAAGAAAACAAGTGAACGAATAGATGATTGAAATTGCACTGCGTAATGTTAGCTTACGCGATAAAATATAACTGGATGGAAATAGTATTTGCAACAAATATCTTTTAAATATCACATGTATAGCTGATACGATAAGCATTATACCTTCCATAATATCATTTTATCCCCTCTCTACTTACTTCCTCGTATTTACATTATCCCCATCTATCGCGCAATATCAAAGAGAAAGCAAAACATTATTTCGAGGTACGTAAGCAAACAGGAGATAATGCCGAGCACACATATCACCATCGGTACCGCTATAGTATGCGGTCGATCACGCTATCAAATACAATACCTCATGTACTATGTGGTCTAACAGGGTTATCTAACAGTTTAGGTTAAGTGAGGGTTAGGTTCGGGTTAAGTTAGGTTAGGTTAGGGTTGTTAGCTTAGGTTAGGGTTAAGTTAGGTTAGGTTCGGGTTATTAGCTTAGGTTCGGGTTGTTAGCTTAGGTTAGGGTTAAGTTAGGTTAGGTTAGGGTTGTTAGCTTAGGTTAGGGTTAAGTTAGGTTAGGTTAGGGTTGTTAGCTTAGGTTAGGGTTAAGTTAGGTTAGGTTCGGGTTGTTAGCTTAGGTTCGGGTTGTTAGCTTAGGTTAGGGTTAAGTTAGGTTAGGTTAGGGTTGTTAGCTTAGGTTAGGGTTAAGTTAGGTTAGGTTAGGGTTGTTAGCTTAGGTTAGGGTTAAGTTAGGTTAGGTTCGGGTTGTTAGCTTAGGTTCGGGTTGTTAGCTTAGGTTAGGGTTAAGTTAGGTTAGGTTAGGGTTGTTAGCTTAGGTTAGGGTTAAGTTAGGTTAGGTTCGGGTTGTTAGCTTAGGTTAGGTTAGGTTAGGCTAGGAATAAGTTAGGTTAGATAAGGTTAGATTACGTTAGGTTAGGTGGATGAGGTGAGTATTAGATCGTAGGTAAGGTCACGGTAGAATTCATACCATGGTAGACCGGACACTATAGTAGTAGCCCATGAACTTTCCTCTTCTACCGTGTTAGCTACAGCGACCCGTGTGGGCCAGGCTATGAATTATAAATCAGTGATACCATATAAAGAATACAGACCATTTCCATTTATCAGGTGGGGACCGACTTGGGATAATATTTTCCTGTACTGTACAGGTCAAAGGCAGGTATGTTCTTTCAAAGATGTTCTAAGATATGTCATCTGCTTGGACTTACGTTGCCTTTCTTGGGTCACAGATTTATGTCAAGATCTTCACAAGTCTTGAGTCTTTGTCATGTCTGAAACCCAAGCTCCCATTATCTCTAACAGACGAATTGCTTCTGACTGACCGATAGAGTTTAAACCATTGCAGAATAACGCTACATGTTTTTTTTGTTGTTGTTTTTTTCTTCTTCTTCTTCTTTTCGCATTTTTCCTTTTCTTTTTTTTTCATTTGTGTCATCCGCTCTCTTCTCCCTCTCTTTACCGACTTTGGTATCATTATCATCATTACTGTTATCTTTATAGCCATATCATTATGATAAGCACTGTCATTAATATTACCATTATTATAATGGCTGTCTGCATTACTATATCAATATTATCAACAATAGTATCAGTAATAGTATAATGAAGATTCACTGGTTCACTTGTTCGGTGCGGTTCTCAATCGCTTTACAGATATTCAAAGAAACTTACTCTCTCACTCACTCTCACTCTTACTCTTACTTTTGCTCTCTCTCTCTCTCTCTCTCTCTCTCTCTCTCTTCTCTCTTACTCTCTTTCCTCTCTCTCTCTCTCTCTCTCTCTCTCTCTCTCTCTCTCTCTCTCTCTCTCTCTCTCTCTCTCTCTCTCTCTCTCTCTCTCTCTCTCTCTCTCTCTCTCTCTCTCTCTCTCTCTCTCTCTCTCTCTCTCTTTCTCTCTGTCTCTCTCTCTCTCTCTCTCTCTCTCTCTCTCTCTCTCTCTCTCTCTCTCTCTCTCTCTCTCTCTCTCTCTCTCTCTCTCTCTCTCTCTCTCTCTCTCTCTCTCTCTCTCTCTCTCTCTCTCTCTCTCTCTCTCTCTCTCTCTCTCTCTCTCTCTCTCTCTCTCGTTCACTCTCTCTCTCTTTCTCTCTCTCTCTCTCTCTCTCTCTCTCTCTCTCTCTC
>BOPN01001800.1:30000-32500 GCA_017312705.2 Penaeus japonicus | reverse complement strand
AAATAACTTCAAAGCTGAAATATAATAAGTCTCACTATACTTGGCTTCACTACCCACATATGCTTTTCAACAAATGGATTTAAACAGTGTAGAAAAATACTACCGTTCTTCGATTACATCAGGTGTTCTTAAAGTAGTTCCTAAATACCCCCGGAGGTTCTTGGGTCTATCCAAAAATCCATCCTGGAAAATGAAAAAACAAGTCTAATACGGCATAATTTCTTTGCAACCCCAGTAGGTGTCTACACTCAAAACCTATGTATGGAGTTAAGATCTGCCAAGCTACGGTCAGTTGTAAGACACTTGGGAAAATAAGTTGTTGTTTTTTTCTCTCTCTATTTCTATCTATCTATCTCTCCTTCAATTCCTCCCTCCCTCTCCTTCTCTCTCTCTCTCTATCTCTCTCTCTTTCTCTCTGTCTCTCTCTCTCTGCAGCTCGGAATTCCGCCACAACACAGCTGGAAATACTTCTTAAGGATTTCATACGAGGAGAAATACTAATATCCTATGCAATAATGCATAAATTCTTCCCATCCTAATATCCTACTGTAATAATGCATAAGTTCTTCCCATCCTAATATCCTACTGTAATAATGCATAAGTTCTTCCCATCCTAATATCCTACTGTAATAATGCATAAATTCTTCCCATCCTAATACCTTACTACAATAATGCATAAATTCTTCCCATCCTAATATCCTACTGCAATAATGCATAAATTCTTCCCATCCTAATACCTTACTACAATAATGCATAAATTCTTCCCATCCTAATATCCTACTGCAATAATGCATAAATTCTTCCCATCCTAATATCCTACTGCAATAATGCATAAATTCTTCCCATCCTAATATCCTACTGTAATAATGCATAAGTTCTTCCCATCCTAATATCCTACTGCAATAATGCATAAATTCTTCCCATCCTAATACCTTACTACAATAATGCATAAATTCTTCCCATCCTAATATCCTACTGCAATAATGCATAAATTCTTCCCATCCTAATACCTTACTACAATAATGCATAAATTCTTCCCATCCTAATATCCAACTGCAATAATGCATAAATTCTTCCCATCCTAATATCCAAATGCAATAATGCAAACATTCTTACACATCTCAATTCCCAACGTCCTCAAGAATGATGAGACACTCATCCACCGACACAACGGCCAAAATCGCTCGCGTAGAAAGTCAAAATTCGCCCCTGCAAATTACGAGAAAAATTGCCACGGCGGAAACTGCTAGTGCGACTGTAGACAAAGTAAGTCTTTCCTTCTTTCCTTTGCTAATTATTTCATGTGTTATCATTGAATGTGTGTTTCAACTGCGTACATTAACAGCCCATGTCTGCTTAAGATCTAAATACCTCGGGACATTTGTACAGTACATTTGTTTGAGATATTTTTGATAAGTACATTCAGTTGTAATTGATTAATCTTTGACCGTTATGTAGCTTTGCCCCTCACCTATATTTTGCTTCATTCGTAAACGCAGGTGTTGTTCCTTACTATAAACAAACTGAAGATAGTATTTCTCATGCAGAGGAGCAACATATCATACCGTATCAATATTCACTTTACACATGTGTTCCCATTTGGGAAAAAAATGTTGCCCAATGATAAATATTAGCCTATTCAAACAATTAACAGATTCACCATCGGTTTTGAATGCAAAACTTAATAACACCGAAGAATCTAAAAATAAATAAATAAATAAATAAATAAAAATGGCCAATGCGTATCAAATGAAAAAAAAATTGGTATCGTCTGGTCTGTATTCTCTTTTACTAAGTGATGAGTGTTGGCGTATTTATAAAGGTATTTACGAGACACCAAGGGAGGGCTGCTTCGTGACAGGAGATGAAGGTTGTCAAAGAGGAGGTCCAAAAAGTACTTTGAGAGCCGTTCTTCCTCATCCCCAGATCCGCCCCTGCCTCATTTTCTGTTCCAATGACACTGCCCCCTGGTTATTCCCCTGAAAGATGAGCAGGGGAAACTCTAGCAAATATCTTTTCCTTGTTCGTAACTCTCCTTAATTCCTTCTCCCTGCTTTATTTAGCATTATTTATCTCAACTGCAAACTTCCGCGTGCGACAAATATTCATCAAACACCTATGATGTCTTTAGGATCAATGAGATTAATTGCATCACTTCCTCTCTTTGCTCTCTCCTCTCTTTCAGTCTTTGAACTCAATTCCATTTCATTATCTTCATGTTTCACTATTGTTTCCATTTTTTTTTTTTTTTTTTTTTTTTTTTTTTTTTTTTTTTTTGTTTTTTTTTTTTTTTTTTGTCTTGCAATGGAGCGAAAGCAATCTGATATTGTATCGGATTTTCGTCCAAGGGAATCGACAAGCACCAATAAAGGAGATTCCACTGAAATTACTAAAGTTAATACATATCACTTACCTACAAATTGGGAATTAGTGAACATACAAAGTATAAGTATATGGCCTTTCAAGATAACGCCATTCCATCCACGACCGTCCTTCAGTA
>BOPN01001800.1:15000-20000 GCA_017312705.2 Penaeus japonicus | reverse complement strand
GACGCCTCGAATTCCTTCCCGGCGGTCAGCAAAGCCTCACCCTTATATGTCGCACTCGTGGAGACTCTCGGTCCTTCAAGCCATAAACTGCCCTGGGCCTTTACGGTACCTCTGCTGCTCCCTCTTCCCAGCTGGTGAACATACCTCCGTCCAACTGACCTACTTTCTCTCTCTTTCTCGTTGTCTCTTTCTCTGTTTCTCTCTCTCTTTCCCTTTGTTTTTTTTCTGTTTCTCTTTCTCTTTCCTTTTGTCTATTTCTCTTTTTTCTTTTCCTTTCTTTCTCTTTCGTTTTCCCTTTATATCTCTTTCTCTCTCTCTCTTTGTCTTTCTCTTTCTCTTTCTGTCTCTCTTTCACTTTCTCTCTCATTCTCTCCCTCTCTCTTTCTCTCTATCTATCTATCTATCTCTATCTATCTATCTATCTCCCTCTCTCCAAACACATACACGCACATATATACCAACACACATACACACACACAAACACACACACATGCAGTACAGAGGTGGACTATACGTCTAATCATTTCTCCTACACTTACTTATGCTCTTGACCCTGTTTCACCGATATTATCATGATTCATACTCACAATAATAGGCGTCTTGTGTTTGCCTTCACTCTATTCATAGCCTCAGAATACTCGCTGCTCCGCATAGGTACTGTGTTGCAATTGCCGGATTCAGGTTAGAACGGTTTGTACTTTCTTTCTATCCATTCAAGGGATATTTTGGAAAGTTGAGTTTCCTCCTTTAGAATTTCCTGATTTATATAATGTCTCAGCCTTCAAGCGGCTGGTGTTTAATCATCTCTTGGCTAGCATTAATTTTCCTTGAAATAATAATATTGATAATAATAATGATGATAATAATAAAAATGACGACAATAATTATGATGATAATAATAATGCTAATGATAATAACAATGCTAATGATAATAACAATGATGATAATGAAAATAATAATGATGACAATAATGATAATGACAATAATGATAATGACAATAATGATAATGACAATAATGATAATGACAATAATGATAATGACAATAATGATAATGACAATAATGATAATGACAATAATGATAATGACAATAATGATAATGACAATAATGATAATGACAATAATGATAATGACAATAATGATAATGACAATAATGATAATGACAATAATAATGATGACAATAATGATAATGACAATAATGATAATGACAATAATGATAATGACAATAATGATAATGACAATAATGATAATGACAATAATGATAATGACAATAATGATAATGACAATGATAATGACAATAATGATAATGACAATAATGATAATGACAATAATGATAATGACAATAATGATAATGACAATAAAGATAATGACAATAATGATATCAATAATAATAATAATATAATAGTAATAATAATAATAATAGTAATGATAATAATAATAGTAATAATAATAATAACAATGATAATAATGATGATAATGATAATGATGGTAATGATAATAACGATGATAATGATAATAACGATGATAATGATGATAATAATAATGATAATAGTAATAGTGATAATAATGATAATAGTAATAATGATAATGATAATAATGATATTGATAATAATAATAATGATATTGATAATAATAATAACGATGATAATGATAATGATGATAATAATAATGATAATGATAATAATGATAATGATAATAATGATAATAATTTTGATAATAATTTTGATAATAATAATTAGGATAATGATAATAATGATAGTAATAATGATAATAATAATGATAGTAATAATGATAATAATAATGATAGTAATAATAATGAGAGTAATAGTAGTGATAATAACAATGATAATAATAATTATAATAATAGTAATAATAACAATTATAGTGATAATAATAATGACCGTAATAATAATGGCAATAATAATAATGATAATAATTGTTATAATAATAATAATTGTTATAATAATAATAATTGTTATAATAATAATAATTGTTATAATAATACATTACGTACCAAGCCTCAGGGCGGAACTATTAGATATGTGAGACATGTTTACCAATAATGATGAGGGTGATAGTAATGAGGACGTTAATGATGATAATGATAATGATAGTAATAATGATAATAATGATAGTAATAATGATAATAATGATAGTAATAATGATAATAATGATAGTAATAATGATAATAATGATAGTAATAATGATAATAATAATGATAGTAATAATAATGATAATAATAAGGAGAGTAATAATAGTGATAATAACAATGATAATAATAATAATAATAACAATTATAGTGATAATAATAATAATGACCTGATAATAATTGTAATAATAATGATAATAATCATAACAGCTATAATGATAATAACAATCATTATTATTATTATATTTTTATTATAATGATTATAATATAATAAAAACAATAACAATAATAACAACAACAATAATAATAGTAATGATATTGATAATAATAATAACAACAATACAATAACATAAAAAAACAAGTATAATTGGGGATGTATTTTGAAGAAACGACTTGTAAACAAGTCTTAACGAGGCAAGTAGAGGTCACTGTGTTCTAATTGGTGTTTTTCTTTCCAATAATAAAAACGGCTGAGGTTAAATTATATCTTTATAACTTGGTTCTCTTCAAAAAATTAAGATTGTGATGTTTATTTACAAAGGTAAATACCATTTCTTCTCTTAATATAGTATGGGATACAATTCGTGTTGTACATGTGAAATATCTCGCCACAATTTAGAGATGATATCAAAATGATTAACCTTTACGTATAATAAGTACGAAGGCTACGAGCTTTGCTAGATATGTTTAATGGCAATGAGAAACATACGGAGAAATGAACACAAAAATATTAAGCGCATTATTCCGTACACAACAGACCTTTGTTTCTGTTTAATAATACTTAGTAAAAGTTACGTTATAAACACGTCAATGAAGGCACTAGGAATATCATCTATTACGAAAATGCTATAACTTGCATACCTGACCTCGCCGTACAGCACACCCCCGTCAGGTCACAGCCATTTAAAAGGAAAGGTGATTCTCAATGGACGCACAACAGCACCATGAAAGCTCATTGCTTACTCGTCTCCTGTGTTATTGTCATGAGTCTGGCTGCTCCCTTGTCTGACTTTTTTGGCCTGTCGATGTCGGCGGAGACTCCAGGATCTCATGGCGCGGACACCAGTACCTTTATTCCGTATTTGGTGTTCGAGGACGAGGCTTTCTATGATCGAGGTACTCCTCGGTGGAACTGGAGGTTCAATGGGAATGACTTCTTCATGTGGAAGATGAAATTCCCAAACTTGCGTACAATGGTGTAAAATATCAATAGACGTACTCGAATGTGCAAGTTTTTTTTTTTTTTATTCATGACTACAGTAGAACAACTGGGAGAGAAATGAGCGTTTCAAGGACCATATACATATTGCACAATATATACATATACATATATATATATACATATAATGTATGTATATAGGTATATATGACATATAATATATAACAGAAGTCTGTCAGTGAGGCTTCACTCTGATGAAACATCATTTGGCTTCGCCGACCACAATCGGCTTCTAGTCCATACAGCTTCATTGTTATCCTCCTTTTATTATTTTCATGATCGTAAACAGTAGTAAAATAAAAACTTGCTAATTGACGTACAATATCCTCCAAAATTCAAAACACGTTTCCATTCATAGACATCCCGAAAACAGATTATCAAACCAGATAAATGTGTAGAAGAAGGTTATTAAAGATAGCATCAAAGGTAAAAGCGTCACTAATTATCCTGGTTCGCAACACTACCGACAGAAACCGACATGCTTCGGGTAGCCTCTCGTTGTCTTGCCCTTCCTGAGTCTGTAGGTCGCTTAGAAACGGTCACGGAGGGAGCACAGATGGTAAGCTTTATGGTATGCTCTGATACAAAAATTCGTTGACGATACATAATCTTGATATAAGAAACAGACTGCGGGAGAAACGTGATTTTTTTCTTCCTTTTTTTACGATCTATTCTTTTGTTGTTGCTATATTTATTCGCCTTTTCCTTTGAATGGTTTTATCCTTTACTTTACCGGCTTATGTAAGAGATTAATTCTGCTTATGTAAGAATGAATACCAACAGCAATACCCCATTTTTGTTGTTATATTCATTCGCTTTTCTCTCTCAGTTTTACCCTTTGAACATTTTCCACCTCTGGGTTATGCAATTTATTCACTTTCCTTATGTAAGAATGAACAGCCACATCAAAACTCCAAAGGCTTCTTGCTCAACCTCAGAAAGAAGACAGAAAAGATTGTAAAAAAAGCGAAAGCTGCCAGGATTTAACGAAGCAGATCAGCTTACGCCATACAGAGCATACCTTGCAGCAATTGCAATCAAATTAATTTCATAATACGGTGAGACAGGATCAGCGAACATCGAGCTGACCAAAATTATACGCTTTATATATAAGCTTTGTATATGATTTATAGATTTAGCAAAGGATTACAATAATTATATATAATTCGGAACGGGTCAACTACTTCTCTTGCGTTGAAATAAGTCCGGAGATTAAGTAATTACAAAGAAAACAAAATAAGTAAATGAAAATGACGTTACAAAAGTCATTATGTAAATCTCTAGCATTCCTGTCTTTGTAGTTGTCAAAGAAAGTTACTCAGGAGTACGATGTTAGTACTGTTTTAATCTTAGTACTTCAAAGTTGATGTTATCTTCATAGAAATGTGGCCGTTGGTCATATATCTAAAACTGTAATTACATTGCACATGAATAAATGAATAATGTTAATAATCGATGGTAATAATAATGATGATTGATGGTGATGATGATGATGAATATAATTTCAATAATAAAGATGATCAATGAATTACTGCGACCATAGGTAATGAATAAATGGAATATGAAACAAATCCTTAAATACATACAAACAAACTTAAAAATAAACAAGAATGATACACCCCCAGAAACACACAA
>BOPN01001800.1:0-10000 GCA_017312705.2 Penaeus japonicus | reverse complement strand
CGTTTATTACTGTAATTGGGATATGTATGTATGGAATATGTCGCAGTAACAAAGACTAGAAAGAGAGAGATAGGAAAGCGCTCAAAGTGGCGTGAGGAATAGGATTACGACCACTGGTTGCTATTACTATTTCTGCCTCGTCTGCTTGTTTACGGCTCGACGCGCCCACGGTAGCACTTCACCGCCCTTGCATCACTTGGACAAAGGCTACGCATTACGGGAGGTGCTACGGGTCCTTCGTAAATGGCGATTCGCACGAAGACGCTACGTAAACTAACAGGGAGGACTTGTTTTAGTAGAAGACCTATATTTCGCAGAAGAATCATTATCCCTCGAAAGAATGCTTCATTCGGAGGCTGAAACTGTGGCTGTCATCGCACGCTCAAACAAGCAAACGGAGGAGATGTACATGTAAACTACGACTTTTTGCATATTCACTTATAATTACTGCGGCTTCAAGAATGATCGATGGAATTATCTACACCACAAAATTGTAGGCTACAATTGTAATATATATAGAAAAAAATACTCAATTGCCCTCCATTTTGATGTGTCTGTAAAGAAACCCTATGCTTTAAGAAAGTTGCAAGCTCCCATGACGGTATCGTTCACTAGAACGCAGGGCGTGGCTGCACGATCACATTCACGCAGTCCCAACGTTTCCCGAAAAAAAACAAGAGAGGTAAGCCAGTATTGTAGAATTATTTACAACGAAAAACAAACGTAATAAAATATCAGATTGAAAAGCGTAGCTTCTGGAAGCTTCAATCAACTAAGTTTAACTGCCAGCGTCTGCACTGAAAAAAAAGCAGTGGACAACGGAGAGGAAAATATAGAAATCAAGTTAGTGTCAGAATTAGCAGCCCCGATTTCATTAGATGAATGTAAAAGAGTTTTTGAAATACAAACTCGGAATAAGGTTTTATACTCCTGAGACTAGATTAGAAGATAATGTAATTTCGTACATGACTGGGCGTGTTTGCAGAGCTGTTCTGAAAAGGCAAACGTGAAAAATGTAAACTTCTAATATCAGAAGGCCAATATTATATCTGTCAGGTGATATGACGCTCTTTCACCAAAAATGAATATGGTTTAGGGCAGTTTTTATTTAATCCAATCAAGTTTAAGATGGATTATATAAAAAAAAATGAAAGTTTTTATTATTATCAAAATAATTATCATTCCCTAAGATAAGGAGTAGCCATTTGTGTTTCTAGTTTGGAAATATATAATTCCGTGTTTGTCGTTTCCGTAGGCGTCTAACAAGGATTTTTGGTTGTGAGTTGCGCGGGCGGGATACTGTGTCGATGGCACTAGATAAGCATACCCCCTAATCTAGGCATGTATATCTATATTTAATTCTTACAGGTTCATTTGGTAAGATGAGAGATAGAGATCGTGATATAGTGCACAACGCTAGCCGAGTGATATGTTTTCTGTCACTGAGTCTTTGATATAGTGTTCTAGAATATTGAGTGTGTTCGTCTTTCAGAACAGAAGTAATTATTATATGATTATTATACTATATGCTACTGGGATTCAAGGTTCGAGATGTTGGGCCATTGACGTAAAGGCCATTCTTAGGTGTATAATACGTGCGTTTAATGTTGCGATGAGGCATGTTATGTAGAATCAATTATTAGTATAACGAATGGTGCTTTGGTTAACAAATTTGTCAAGAGTAACGTTTCATTTATTTTACAATATATAAGCCTGTATGTTCTGCGTGAGAAGCGCTTCGACCACTTTGTGAAATATCTATTATATAAATATTTAAGATTGGTTACACAGTGAGAGATTACTGTCTTTTCTTTGGCAAAGGAAACCACAGTATTTTTCAGAGGTGATTTTATACAAACTATTCTTTCATTCTTTCTCAACGAGATTTGATGCTTTGATGCTCTAGCTTAGTTTATACATTATCTTTGCCTCTTGATTCTCACTTGTTCATCAAATTCACTTCTTACCATTTTTTTTCTTTCTTTTTTTTCAGTTGGCTATTATTGCTATTACTAGTTTCTGTGCAGTCGTTTATCAGTCATTATTTGTAGAATTAACGGAGTTTACAAATAAAGTATATCTTGTATTGTTTATATTGTATATATTCTATTGCAGGTCTCATCCTGACTGATTTGTTTAGGATGATAGGGTACAAAATGCTGAATATTTATTGCTATTGAATGTCCCATTAGATCCTCACTTGAATTTTGAGAATCAATTATAATGTATAAAATATGTAATATTGAGCACCCTTTATATTCCCGAGTTCCTTTACGTGATATTCCTCTTAGAATTGCTAGAACAAGATGCCAAATCGTTTAGTCCAGTTAAACAGTATTGCAAAACTTAAGAGTGAGGCAAACGATTCTTATATTTCTCTTCGACGAACCAATCCTGATTTCTTAAGGATAGTATGTTCTACTCCTTATAACTTTTACTTTCAATTTTATTCATTTATTTGTTTATGTATTTTGTAAACTTTTATGTTATGTTTTCCTCAGTACCTCTTAATATTTTTTGTACTCGGTATTTTGTGCTTTTATATGTGATTTTCACCTTTATGTACTCGCACCCTGTTGAGAAGCTTAAATGGTAATGGTAATGATCATGGTACTAATACTAATACTAATAATAATGATAATAATAATAATAATATTGATGATGATAATGATAAAACACTGATGCTGAGATTCTTCCGTTATTTTCTCATTAAGGGAATATTTTACAACGTTAAGGTTACAGAGATTATTTAATGAATTAAACATATCTCATCATAATTGTAATGATGCCAAACAGGAAAATAGTCATTTGTATTTTTTCTCTCTCTTTTTTAAGGCGTTGCCACGAAAAGAAGTCACTATGCAAAGTCAAAAATCAAAATCAAACAATACCCATGTCATGTATATTTACATCTTTTTTTTTTTTTTTTTTTTTTTTTTTTTTTTTTTTTTTTTTTTTTTTTTACTTTTTATTGATACTTATCTGTCGTCCGTTATTTTTCCTTAATTAATCGTACATGTAAATTACAGATATGATCATGTGTATGCCGAAGATTTCATAATCTGAATTATTTCCCAGATCAATAATACATATTCAGCTAGTGCGTTTATTAATTTTGTTTTCTTTTTCAAGTGCTTGTTTTGTTTTTTTGACTAAAAATTTTGAGTTTCAATTTGGTTCATATTTTTTATAAGATTGTTATCAAAAAAAACATTTCGTTTTACTCGAATGTAAAGTTAAATCGTAAAAAAAAATATTATCCTGTTCTGTTCTCAGTTTGCACATAATCATTTAAAATTATTAACTTATATATTATGCTATTTCTCTCTCGTTTTACATGTAATCTATCAATGTTATTAGGTGTGATAATAGTCTTAAGTAACCCTGAGGATATGCTTACACGGTTGTTTAAGCATCTTGATGTGGATTTATATCTACATCATTCGTATTATTTTTGTTGATGTGTTTCCCTTGACGGGTCATTTTTGTTTTATTTAATCTTGGTGTTATTTTATGTTTTGGTTATGAGGATATTTATTTTGTTTGTATTCTTTTCTTTTTTTACCGAAATAATTATTTTCAAAGTGTATTAACAAAATGTCGTAATTTCCCTTTTAACTGGTACATGTTTACCGCATGTAACCTTCCACTTGTTGTAAATGAGAGTTGGAAAGTGCAAATAAAGGCGAATGAAGAGATAGTAGAAATAGTAAGCAATAGATACGAATAACAAATGTCAATGGGTAACACTGAAATAGTCATCAATGTTTACATCGAAAGTTAGCACCACGGCCGATAGGTGGCAGCACCGTCGACAACACAAAGTGCCGCCCGCTGGTCATCGAGCGCCGTTGCTGGCGTTGGGCGACCACAGAAATCGCTAATTCGAATAAGATCTGCGATTCTTAAGCGAAACAAAACATGAAACGCGAAATTTGTGATTTGTTGACATTTCCTCCTTGCCTACGGCGACGAGAGCAGCACCTAGCGGCATCTTTGAAAAAGGATGTCTCGTAGAAATTATTAAGGTTTATATTGACGTTATCAACGATAAATCGTCTGGTCTTGGTAAGGCTCCTAAAAGAGCAAAATGTTGGCAAGACATTGCGGAAATGTTTTGCTCCAAGACAGGCTGCCAGGAAGCTTCGGTTGCAGTCTGAAAGCTTTGGAAATCACTTCGAAAAACGTAAGATATAACTGTATTTCATCTTTATTCAATAAGTAAAGTGTCATAAAACGTGTTGACATATACTCAGCCACATTCCCACCTATTTGATAAATCTGATATATATCTATTAGGGAGCCAAAACCCAGTTACGCACGCTATCAACAGCAGCTGCGCAAAACCAGGGGAGGCACAGGCTGGCACTCCACCACACCCCTTGTCAATATCAACCAAAACGTGGTGTAGCTGATGAAGAAGGAGTTAGAGCCATTAGGGAATGCCTCTGACTCTGATGCTGGGATGCTTAATGATTCTGCTCCTGTTTACAGTGATTCATTTTTTCCTCTTCAGTGTGATAGGTTTTGTCACTGTGTGTTAATTTGTTTGAGTTCATTATAATATTACACGTTTCTATGTGTATGTATATCTATATATCTACATATATATACATATGTATATATTTTCTTTCTATATTCATACATGTGTGTGTGTGTGTGTATGTGTATGTATGTATATATGTGTATATATATGTATATATATATGTATGTGTATATATATATATATATATATATATATATATATATATATATATATATACAGTGAGAGTGATTTGAATAATGCAACGGAAATATTGTTTATTATATTCAAACATATTACTATGTGTGTGTCCGTGTTGCTATAATTGTATGCATGGTCTGATTTCTGAATCATTCGGCGATTTCAACTCTGGGCCATCCCCCCTTCCGATTACTGGACTATCAGCACATCGGAAATAGCATCCCTATCTGGTGATGATAACCTAAGGGCCTAGTTTGCATGAAGAAAGTGCTAGGCCTACAATTCGAGCGTCACTAACTGCAGCCTCTAAAAGAACAAGACAACCCTTGCAGAAAAACAAATGGAAATGGGTAAAGTGCTGTCTGAAATATAAGTAGAATGTTTTAGATAATTCAGTGAGAAACAGATGGAAGTTCTTGAGCTTCAGAACTGGGAAAAAGAACTCGGTGAATAGTGACTGTGCGGAATCTTGCATTAGATTAAGCACTTGCTGTGAATTCCAGTTTTATTTACCTGCATGATTTAAGATGTTAATGAATGATCATGGAACATACAGATAACCTTAGAAAACCCTAAAGATCACCCTCATAACACAAATACATTTACATGCTCTATCTATGAACAGACATCTATGGTGGTTGTTCGTTTCCTTTTTCTTTCTGTTTTAACCGTGTTACCACCTTATTCCCTTTCATTGTCATTGTCAACTTTATGATTATTAATTTCACTATTTACATGATTATCAATTTCTTTATTTACATATGTGTTTAATAGCAAAGTAATGTAAAACTGCTTCACTACAAATCGCCAACAATTTCGCTGTGAAGAGAATACTCCAAATGATTTTTATTTCATAATATCCCAAACGCCAAATTATTTTTTTTCATATTTCTAATTTTTGAATGAGCTGTATCATATCACGGTTCAGAGTCGCTGGTAAAGTTGTTCATGGGAGTCATAAGATACGAACATAGGATATGCAGAATCCTCTTGTAAATGCCCTTGATACTGGCAAATATTCTGTTGTCATTCACAGATCAAGGCCAACGACAGACCGCATTCTAAAATTCATGATTAAGAGCACAAACACCTTTCACACTTAGAGAGAAAACCTTTCCTACATCTGTATTCCTCAGCATGGCTTCCTCCCAGAACTTTCAGTAGGGATATGTGTAGTCAATGGCCCCATCGAGCCAGGAGGACTAGCACTGGCCTGAAACTTTTGAAAATTGTTTGCAATTGACTGGAAATTTTCTTTAACATATCTATTGACAAACAGCTGGGAAACTTCAAAGTTATCTGCAATTGCCAAACTGTAATCCACCAGTAGCCATCCATGTGGAAGTAATAAGGAGGCTTGTGTGTGGAGGAAGAGGAGTACCCATACAGAAAATGTTTATGTATTCATACACACAAACATTTACATATCCAGTTTTATTTATTTATGTCTTCATGTGTATGTTTGTGTATATATATTTAAAGGTCTATTGTATGATAAATACATTGTGTGCTTTTTGGTGTGTATATACTGTATATCTACCTATATATCTGTCTATCTATCTCTCAATATAAGTATACAAATACATATATATACATATACATATATATATATATATATATATATATATATATATATATATATATAAACATACGGCATATCACATTTGAAAATATTATGACAAATCTCATAATGATATCAAGATAAGTGGACAGGATTCAATATGATCTTCGTACTGTCTTTTGAGTCTGGAACTGGTATTGAATTCCTCGTTACTGTGACTTAAAAAATATCTTCAATCGGATTAATATTTTCATCCCTGCTGATCAGAGACATAGGAATGAGTCACATAAATCATGAACTCAAGTATTGCAAAACACATTTCGCCAGCGTTTACATCAGGGAAATTAGAATTATTTGCCAATTATAAGCATTTAAATCGCTTCAACGGAAACGAAATATTAATCAATAATAATCTAATATGGGAGCTGTATTCGATGGGATAGAATTCAAAATTTGTAATAAAGTTTTCAAAACAATATGACCATTATGAAACAATTGCTAAATTTCCCATGCAAACTTTAAAAATCCGGTCCTCGTACCTATTACACTCGATTTATTCAGTGAAAGTTAGAATAAAATATGAGAAACATCTCGATAAAAGATGCGTTTACAATGTCGTCCACCGCCACTCAGTTTCCGATGATAAATCGCCCGTTCGGAGCTTCGGTTCGCCAGGCGTTCGAAGCTAGATTGTTTATAGTGCGAATTGGTCGACCGAACGCCAGCGGAAACGACAGTGCAAGCAATAGCGGTAGACTTTTAAAGTGCGGCCTATATAGTTTAGTGGGACATACAGAACCTGTAGTCTTTTATTAAATTACACTCCGCTTTGCATTCAATCATTGAGCGGTCTTCGTACGCAACTGATTTGTAGTTCATTTCTTAGAGACAAAATCATCATTTTTATTTATTATTTCTACTATTATCATCATCATCATAATCTAAATCTAAATCTCATCATCATCACAATCATCACCATCATCACCATCTCCAACTTCACCTTCACCTCCATCACCCCCATCATGATGAGTATATAAGCAAGGCCTCGGAGCCTGAATCTGCATTATTCAAGGTTTACTTACTGGCTTGCACCCTAACACAAAGACTCTTTTAAACCAATGGGGCGTCAGCAGCGACGGTGACAAAAGAAAGGAAAGAATAATGATGCATCATAGTGTGTACACCCGCCGCAGGAGTACACACAATGCCCCGGGTTTCGACAATGACCAAGACACCCGAGCTATGAGTCAGTAGATCATTGTTTGTCTACCTTTGAGGTCTCTCAAAACAGGGGACCGCGAAGAAATAATAATGGTCGTGGATTAAAAACGCAAAAGGGTTGAAAAATTAATGCAGTGAGAAAAGGGGGAGGGAAAGAAGACTGACATATACAAAGACAAAGGCTTGGTGAAAAGAGGCAAGAAAAAAAAGGCTAAATACAAATTACGAAACTAAGTAAACACTTTGCAGAAATTCTGAAATCACACGAAATGTTATGAATAGAGAATAAACAGGAATGACTAGACTATAAGACGGACAGTGATGGTAGTAATGATGATGTAATAATGGTTAATGATAATGATAATAATAACAATGATTGATGCCTGATTAAACGGATTTTCGAAGCGTTCCATTGGTCATTTCTTCCTTTTGACATCGGCGGACCTTACGCTCTGATAGTTTTCACGAATGACATGTCGATAATAATAATAATAATGAATAATGCATTTTTGAAACGCTTCATTGGTCTTTTCTTCCTTTTGATATCAGTGGATCTCATGCTTCAATAGTTTTAAAAGATAATATGTTAAAGCGTAGCCAGGAAACCGTGAATAATAAAGCTTCTGGTTACAAAGACGAGATTAGAAAATATCCTATTAAATGTATTAACTTGCGAGCCATTGGAGCAAGTGACCGTAGCTCATAGCTCTAATGTGTGTGTGTGTGTGTGTGTGTGTATACATATATATATACATACATATATTATATTTATATGTATATATATATAAACACATATATATGATTTATTTATATATGTATGAATATTTATGTAACTAGGTGTGTGTGTATGTATATATATATATATATATATATATATATATATATATATATATATATATATATATATATGTATGAATATGTATGTAAGTGTCTATATGTTGCTTATTCTTGCGGCTAAAAGTTGATTCAACAAAAGCTCATCTTTGAATTAATATATTTTATCCCATTTTCCTTTCAACAACTACCGCAAAACCCTCCGGACTCACAATAGACCCATTAACCTCAAAATACCCGTGAAATCTAATCATCCAGCCATAATAAACATAGTTGACCGAACGTGATCCAGGAAGATTAAATCAGAGAGTTGTTTGAACAAAGAAGGTTTGGAGAAAGCCAGTGCTCCTTGGCAACAGGTTCCTCCTACTCTGAATGCAATGATTGCGTCAAGAACAGTGACTTATAATGGAAACGTATCGGTTTTGCAGGACACAGGATAATTTTGGCTATTGGCGCAACTGTGTCCATTCTACTTGAATTACGTCAAGCAGAAACGTTGATCATAAAAATGATATTTCTTTTCCTCCATCTTTATAATGTAGATACAGATATATATATGTGTGTGTGTGTGTGTTTATATTTTTATATATGATATGATATGATGTTTGTATATATGTATATGATATATATATATATATATATATATATATATATATATATATATATATATATATATATATATATATATATATATATACATATATATACATATATATATATATACATATACATATTTACACACACACACACAGAAATAGAGAAATAAGGTAAATTCACACACACGCGCGCGCACACACACACACATATATACATATATATATATATATATATATATATATATATATATATATATATATGTGTATATATATATATATATGTATGTATATATATGTATATTTATTTATTTATTTATTTTTTTTACACACACAGAAGGAGAGAAATAAGGTGAATTCATACTACGCGCGCGGCACACACACACATACACACACACACACACACACACATATATATATATATATATATATATATATATATATATATATATATATATATATATATATATATATATATAAAAAAGTGTGTATGTGAATTTACCTCATTTCTCTTCTTCTCTCTCTCTCTCTCTCTCTCTCTCTCTCTCTCTCTCTCTCTCTCTCTCTCTCTCTCTCTCTCTCTCCCTCTCTCTCTCCCTCTCTCTCTCTCTCTCACTCTCTCTCTCTCTCTCTCCTTCCCTCCCTCCCCCTCTCTATCTCTTCCTCTATCTCTTTCTCTCTGTTTCTCTCTCTTTCTCTCTTTCTTTACTAATCTTAGCCTATGCAGAAGGAAAACTCCCACTCAAACAGATTTCAAGAATCCAATTTAAGGAAAGACATACGCAACAGAATTCCCACGACTGTGATGGGAATATCAGGCACCGAAGAAGTATTTGCATATTCCAAATTGTTTTATTGTGCGAGAGAAATTCTGCGATCAGATGTGTCAGAACGGCATCGGGGAAATATGATAGGTCTAGATTTAATTATGTATGCGTATTCTGTGTGTGTGTGTCTTTCTAGATACACACACATATACACAGAAATATAAATATAAATATATATATATATATATATATATATATATATATATATATATATATATATATACATACATGTAATATA
>BOPN01001799.1:252773-261180 GCA_017312705.2 Penaeus japonicus | reverse complement strand
TCCCCATCCCCATCCCCCTCTCTCCCTCTCCCTCTCTCTGTCTCTTTCTCTTTTTCTTCCCCTCCTCTCACCGTCCTTTTAGGAGAGAGAGGGAGAGAGAATGGAACACGGCCATAAGTCATAGCTTCCAAGACATGATTTTGATGGATAATGATGAGAGAGAGAGAGAGAGAGAGATAGACGCCCACGTTCGTCGCTGTGGGCGTTTCCATGGTAACAAAGGAAGAAGGAAGGGGGGGGAGACAGGGTAGTGTATGGTGAGGTGAGGATAAAGGTTATGGTGATGGTGGTGGTGTGGTTGGAAGTGATGGAGAATATGGAATTATACTAATGAAACCGATGATTGTTATGAGTGTGATGATATTGATGATGATGAGAAAGGTAACCATATTGTTAACAGTGTCGTTATAGTGATTGTGGTTGTTATTATTGTTAATGTTATTATTATTGATATTATTATTATTATTATTATTATTATTATTATTATGATTATTATTATTATGATTATGATTATTGTTATTATTATTATTGTTATATATAATATATTATTAAGTACTACTGCTACTACTATTATTACTACTACTCCTACGACTAGTTATATTAAAGATGATGATAATGATAATGATAGAAAGACGACGACGAAGAACTTTTTAAAATAATGATAAGGGAAGAAAAAGGCAGGGCAGAGCAGGGCAGAGCAGAGCAGAGCAGAGCAGGGCAGGGCAGGGCAGGGCAGGGCAGGGCAGGGCAGGGCAGGGCAGGGCAGGGCAGAAGAGAGAAGGGAAGAAGCGGGAACGAAATGGAAGGCAAGAGTCCTTTGAGGAAAGTAATTAAGTATTCGCATTTCACAGAGCCTTCCCTTGGGGGCCATGAGGGAAGGGGAAGATGAGGGGAAGGTGTGAGGTTTTGGGAGAGAGAGGAGGGAGGGAAGGAGGGAGGGAGAGGGGAGGAGAGGGGCGAGGGAAGAGGGAAGAGGAGGAGGGATGAAGAGGGCGAGAGCGAGCCTCTGATCACACTACTCTCACACTCAACGAGGCGCCTCGACCCTCCGGACATATAACTGTCGCACGCACTGTAAACGCGATACCTCGGCCGTGGGGTGGGGGCAGGGGTGTGGGGGGGGTGCTCCCTTTTCTATCTCCCCCCTCCCCCCTGTACCCTCATAACCCCAGCGTTTCCCTCTCACTTCTGCCCCCTTGAGAGCTCCTTATGAGGGGGAAGGAACGAGGGGAAAGCCGAGGAAAATATAAGGTTTGGGGGTGGGCGGGGTGTTAGGGAGGAAGTATTTAGCTGTTCGTATTTTCTCTCTAGAGAGAAAAAAAAAAACGAGTCAACAAACTCAGTAGTTTAATTAAGAGGAGAGAAAGGGATCAAATCCTCACCAACGCAATGGCGCCTATGAAAGATTACCCCGAAAAAAAAAAGGTTACCCTCCTCTAGTAGCGAGCATATTTCCTCTCCACGTCTTTACCTTTCACATTGTTTTCTTATCTGAATAATGATCCGGCATAAATCGCAGACCGACGCCAGCATCCGCACTCGAGAGACGATGAGTTAGGCCCCGTGACATCGACAGCAAACACTCGCAGTAGATTATGCAGAGATTATGCGCGCGTCGCCGTTTGTTTTTCGATCGTAGCAACAACTGTCGTGTAATATATTACCTTCGTGTCGCTTACTAAACCTATGATTATTTTCTGAACTTAGATCATGATTTATTGATAATAAGGTTGTTTCTAAAAGAAAGTTGCTGAATGTGTTACTATCTTTCCTTCTATAATTCGGCCGTGCTTTGATGATGATGATAAGGTTGTTTTTAAATGTAGGTCGCGGTTTAGGGACAAAAATGGTGTTTCTAAGATTAGGATGTTATTTTCGGAATGAGGTTTGGCATTTGCTGTTGAAAAGTTGGTTCTAAATTTAGTTCGTTGTTTCATAATAATAAGTCTATTGTCAGGTCGTTCTCAATTGGAATGAGAGGGGTTATTTCTAATATTAGGTTGTGGTCTTATTGTTTTCATTGTAATTTGATATCAATTTGTTTCATCGCCACTTATTTTTGAAACACTTTTTTGCAATAAAATATATACACAAAACATGTCCATCTCGCAAGAATACTATCAACAAATAATCAATCATAACAGGATCCCACAGAAGTAAAAAAAAAAATGTAAACAAAAAAAATGTAACATAACGGCGCACGGGGGCCCCCCGTCCGATGCCTACCGCAAACATTCAAACACCCGCTGAGGGCGAAATATTGGCACGGCTTGCTGTGGCTGGTCGGTAAGGGCCAAACCACACAACCACTAATATTTCAGGCCTTCGTCCCGTGGTGTCGTACTGCTTTACACGTATCCACCGATACTCTTTTCTGTTTATTTGGTATACCTGTCAACAACACCGACTGCAAAAATCGTACACAATTTTCTTATTGCTCAAATGCTTTTACTGGGAGGATGGTTTAGAAACGCATGTCGTTTCTCTCTGAATATCAGCTAATTCTTAAATTTAAGTTTCGAAGTGATTCGAACAATGGATGTTGAATAAATGTTAGGGTTGAGAGAAGCGATGTCAGGCTTTTACTGGTTGTTAGTCTAGATTCTGTGATATACATAATATTTTATGCCCATAGTCTAGCATCTATTAAACATATGAAACTAGGTCGGACATCCAGACGAAGGCTCCTACGTAATCTCTAAAATATTTTCGAAAAAAACACACACTTCCCAATGATCTACTGTCTCTTTTAGGAAGAAACATGAATGAACAGCAGCATCCATAACGTTGTCACCATAAACATCGGAACGAGAAGGCAAAATCGATCCATGCAACACATTAGGTGAAGTCTAAGGTCTCATCTCTGCATCGAATGGGCCCTAAACATACACTGGCAATCGTTATCGCCCGGAGTCCTCCAATTAAGCCAACAGGTTGCCAAATGAGCGATGCATTTCGAAGAAACTAACGTCTCTGATGCCACATTAGCGCGGGGAGCTGATCACAGGTATGAGGTAGTGGGAGAACTACAACCGCACATGTAAGCATACACACACATGTATACATGCTGGTACAATATGTGTATGGGTATGAAAATTGCATATCTGTGTGTTTTGTGTGTGTGCGTGTGTGTGTGTGTGTGTGTGTGTGTGTGTGTGTGTGTGTGTGTGTGTGTGTGTGTGTGTGTGTGTGTGTGTGTGTGTGTGTGTGTGTGTGCATGAGTGTGTTAATGCATGTCTACGCCCAAGAGGTAATTGTCAAATATAAAGGAAAACAAATTAACATGAACCATAGGCGGAAAAAAAGAAGAAATCAGAGTAAAATAAAAAGGACAAACAAAAAATAAGAAACAGGATTGGGCTAAAGTTTGAAAGGAACGTTTCTGAAGTCTAGCCAAAGGTCAGAGGTCACGGAAGGATCTTAGATGCTGGGCTATAAGATGATTGCAAACACGAGTATACCCACCGATGCCCTGCACATATAAGATCTCTATTGGTAAACGAACACACATACACACACACACACACACACATACACACACACACACACACACACACACACACACACACACACACACACACACACACACACACACACACACACACACACGCTCACTCAAAGAACGAAGAGTCACTATACGAAAGCCAAGAGAGTGGATTAGATTCCAGAGATCAAAGAGAGAGAGAAATAAGCAAGGGTCATGTAAAGGTCACACAGACCATATACTAACTGGGGAGATTCATACACACTAACAGGTGGATTGTAAGGGTGTTAGGGTGGATGAGATGATAGAATAAGGTGAAGGAAGGGAGGGTGAGAGGTCATGAGAGTATGGTAGAAGAGGATATAAAAAAAGGATAAGTTGTCAGGCCAGGATGAAGGTAGAAGGGGTGTGAAGGTGAATGAAATGTTAAAATAGGGTGCAGGAAGGGAGGGCAAAAGAGAAGATAGGAGGGGCTTAAAGGCGGCGGACGTGTCACAGAATGAAGGCGAGGTGTATGGTCAGCTGCGGGTTAGGTTATGAGGGTGATAGATAGGGTGCGAGGGTGAGTAAGAGACAAGCCAGACGCCATAACCTGGAGGAGGAATCACGGGTACAACAGAAGGGAGACGAACCAAGGGAAATGAAACACAGCAGAAGCGAAACAAACAAGGGGAGAGCACAGCCCAGGGGGAAATGCAAGACGGAGAGAAAAGATAAATAAAAATAAACTTGGGAAGGGGGAGGTAAAACACGAGGAAAACACAACATCCAGAAGACAAATCGAGGGGAAATACAAGTAATAAAAGCATCCCTAGGAACGGTCCCTAACCTAACCAGATGCAATCTAACCGAACTTAACCTAACCTAACCTAACCTAATGCAATCTAATCTAACCTAATGTAATCTATTCTAATATAATCTAACCTAACCAAACCAACCTCACCTGACATGACCTAACCTAAAATTGTGAAAACCTAAAGAGACTGGGAAATCCTGGTGATCCCCCAAGCAAAGACAAAGCACACCAGCACGAGCGCAAACCGATGGGCGACGCATGTCCGATGGGTGGTTTGAGGGCGGGGCTTGTCAAGTGTAGGGGCGATGTGGGGGTAGGGGTAGGTGGGGGAGGGGGGGGAGCGACGTGCTGGCGTCAGTGATGGAGGGGAGGCTGGCGACTGGCCAAGTTCGTTTTGACGGCATGGCCAGTCTTGACTGGGTGATAAGAGGGAGGGAACCGGGAGGGAAGGAGGAAGGGAAGAAGGAAGAAAGAAAGCGGGAAGGAGGGGCGGAAAAGGCGGGAAGGAGGAACGGAAAGGCCGGGGAGAGGAGGAGGGAAGAGGGCAGGAAGAAAAGGAGGGAAGGGTGCGGAAAGAGGGAGAGCTGAGAGAGAGAGATGGAGAGAGAGAGAGAGAGAGATGGAGAGAGAGAGAGAGAGAGAGAGAGAGAGAGAGAGAGAGAGAGAGAGAGAGAGAGAGAGAGAGAGAGAGAGAGAGAGATAGAGAGAAAGAGAAAGAGAAAGAGAGAGAGAGAGAGAGAGAAGAGAGAGAGGGAAAGGGAAGAAGGGTGGACAGAGGGAGGAAGAGATTGGGAGCGGCAGCGGAAGAGGAAGAGATGTAATACCAAGGAAGGGAGAGGTGTAATGGAGAGTTAAAACGGAATGACGTCGAGGGTGAGGGAGAGTGATGGAAAATTGAATGAGGGATAATAAGAGAGGATGACCGTGACGTGAAGGAGAGGAGGATTGATGGAAGAGGAGCAATGTGATGGAAAGGAGGGGCGTAATAGATAGGCGGAATTGAATGGCGACGGGGGTGGATGAGGGAAGGAAAACTGAATGAGTGAGGGTGAGAGAGGGAGGGAAGGAAGGAGGGCGGGATGGAGAGAGGGAGAGAGGGGGAAGGACAGGCAGGGATGGAGAGAGTAGAAAAAAGGAGGGAGGAAAGACGGGGAAGTGGGAGGGATAGAGAGCGGGGCGGAGGGAGGGAGAGCGGGAAGGAGGGAGGGGGGAAATTGGGAGAGGGAGAGGGAGAGGGAGAGGGAGCGAGAGAGAGATAACTTAGACGGATAGAGAAATGAAAAATGCTTAATACTTAATAAATCACCCCGAAGAAGGAAGAGAGGAAAAGAAAAAGAAAAAAAAAAAACAGGATGAAAAAAGTAAAAGCAAAAGAAGAACCAAAAGAGAAAACGAAAAGGATAGGAACTGAAACTCGAAAGGAAAGAAAAGGGTGAACATCAAAAGCAAGTAATTGGAAATTGAAAAAAACGAGTAATAAAAAAGTAATAAAAGAACGGAGAGTCAGGGAAGATTTGATGAAAGAGGGGAAAGTGAAAAAGGGGAAAGAATAAAAAATAATAATAATAATTAGTGCGACAAAGTGAGAGAGTGAAAGACATAAAAATGTAATAAAAAATCATAAAAAAATACAACATTAAAAAATAACGAACCATGGAATACTAAAAGTGTTTTGTCAGAATTTAAAAAATAATAATAATAAATGTTACGGCGAAAATTGTGCAATACAGAAATAATGAAAAGGGATGTAGAGAATTGTCTGCAGGGCAAAAGTGGAAGGGGAGAGGGAGAAGGAAGAGGGGAGAGGAGAGAGGGGAGAGAGAGGAGGGGCGTTGAACAGAGACTAGGATATATGATGTCCTTATCTGCCGCCACATGTGAACCTTCATAACACACAGGCACCATCTACCCCAACCCCTCCCTCCCCCCTCCCTCCCCACTCATGGCTGGGAAAGTGCCAGAAATGGGGGGAGGGGGGCAGAGGGGAAGGGACACCGAGGGTACAGGGGAGGTGGGTATAGAGAAGGAAGACGGAAGGCGGGGGGGGGGGGGGGCAGAGAGAGACAGAGGGCAGAAGAGTAGCGGGGGAGGGAGGGAAAAGGAGAGGAAGGGGGGGGGGAGGGGAGAAAGAGGCAGAGGGGAAAGAGGAGTAAGGGGAGTGAGGGGATCTTGGGAGGGGGGGGGACGCTTGAGGCGATGATTGGGATTCAGCCTCATGTGGCGGGGTGTTTCTTAGGGATTATTTTCGCGACGTTGAACTAGGGGCAGATGGGAGTAGGGGCGGAGAGGGGGAGAAAGGGAGAGGAGGTACAGACGACGGAAGGGAATGGGAGAGGTGAGGATGAGGATGAGGATGAGGATGAGGAGAATTAGAAGGAGGGTGGTGGGGGAGGAGAAGGAGGAAGAAGGGGAGGGGGAGGAGCAGGGAGGAGGAAGGAGAAGGGGAGGAAGAAGAATAAATGTAGAAGGAGGAACAGACCAAAAAGGGGAAAAAGGAAGAGATAGAGGAAGAGGCAGAAGGAGGAAAAAAAGGAGAGAAGGAAAAAAATAAAAATAAAATCACCAGAAGATATAGACATAAAAGACACGAAAATTGATCACAGTAAGAAAAAAAGTGACGAAATCACAACAACAGAAAACGGAGAGGAGGCGCCTCGCTCCTACTCCAGCATAACGCGGCCGCAACCTGGAAGTATTTCCTCCAAAGGTCAAGAAGTATGGGGGGGGGGGGGGGCACCTCACCCGGGCCCGTCCTTCCCGACGTGTCATGGAATCCTCCTACATGGTTTAGAGTTGACCCCCAACCTTCCTTCCTCTCGCCGCTAGTCGTGTCCTCTCTCCTTCTTTCCCGTTCCCTCTACTCGCCCTTCTTCTTTCTTTGCAAAATCCTTCTTCTTACCCTTCCTCCCTCCTTCCTGCCCTCATTCTTTCTTCCTTCCTCCCTCCTCTCCCCCTCTTCTTCTTTTTCTTCTCTCTCTCTCTCTCTCCCAAATTTCTTCCTCTTCCTCCCTCCTTCTTCCCTTAACACATTACTTCCCAAATTCACCCTCCCTCCCTCCCTTTCATTTCTCCTCTCCCCGCCCTCCTCTTTTCCCCTCCTCCTCCTTCCTTACTTCCGTTCCTCCCTCCCTCCCTCCTCCCTCCCCCTCCCCTCCCCTCCCCTCCCCTCCTCTTCTTTCCCTCCTCTCCCCTTCCTTCCCTTCCTTCAACCCTCGCCCGGTCTCAGTGCAACTTTAAAAGTGTGGGCGGCAGATTACGATTGCGCGGGCGGCTTATGGAATGGTGAAAGCTTGGGTGGGCGGGATGGTGAGCAATGGCGGGGGACTTGGTTGAATGGTGTGAAGAGGAAGAGGAAGAGGAGGAGGAGGGGGCATTAGGGGAGGAGAAGAGGAAACGAGGTGGAAGAGGAGGGGGGAGAAGAAGAAAAGAGGAGGAGGAGGAGGAGAAGGTGGAAAAGGAGGAAGTGGAGTAGGAGAAGGAGGAGGAGGAGGAGGAGGAGGAGGAGGAGGAGGGGAGGTGGTGGAGGAGGAGGGGGAGGTGGAGGAGGAGGAAAAGCAGGAGGAGGTGGAGGAGGAGGAGGAGGAGGAGGAGGAGGAGGAGGAGGAGGAGAAGCAGGAGGAGGAGGAGCAGGAGGAGGAGGAGGAGGAGGGTGGAGGAGAAAGAGGAGGGAGGAGGGAGGAGGGAGGAGGGAGGAGGGAGGAGGGAGGAGGAGGAGGAGGGGGAGGGGAGGAAGAGGAGAAGAAGAAGGAAGTGGAGGAAGAGATGGAGGAAACGGGGGACACAGAAAAGGAAGCGGAAGAAGAGGAAGAGGGGGAGCAGGCAAAGGAGTAAAATGAATAAGAGGAGGAGGAGGAGGAGGAGGAGGAGGAGGAGGAGGAGGAGGAGGAGGAGGAGGAGAGAGAGGAGGAGTAAGAAACAAGAGGGAGGCTTGCATCATTGAATTTATATTGAATAGTAAAAACTTGGGACGGCTTTTGAAAGAGCACGGGGAGGAGGAGGAGGAGGAGGAGGAGGAGGAGGAGGAGGAGGAAGGAGGAGGAGGAGGAGGAGGAGGAGGAGGGGAGGAGGAGGAGGAGGAGGAGGAGGAGGAGGAGGAGGAGGAGGAGGAGGAGGAGGAGGAGGAGGAG
>BOPN01001799.1:215273-225273 GCA_017312705.2 Penaeus japonicus | reverse complement strand
CTCTCTCTCTCTCTCTCTCTCTCTCTCTCTCTCTCTCTCTCTCTCTCTCTCTCTCTCTCCCGCTACGCCAAGAAGAAACATTTGCGCAAGTTCAGACTCTTTTATTAGGACTTCCGATGCTTACAAGGTTATTAAAGGCACAGTGCCAAGTGCCAGGGTGTTGTAAAAACGCTAAAGAAACTAATGAGTATGTGCTGTACGTTTGTCTCGTCAGCGGGAGACAAAAAAAAACGTAAATCAAAAAGCATAAAGCTCGTGTTGCAAATGCTGCAGGTTAAAAACCGCAATGAATTTAATGTTATTCCCCTCACCGACGTCTTTGTACAACTGGAAACCGACAACGACATGAGTAAGACATGAAGACATGAAGTATTGGCGAGGCATGACTGTGACGCTGATTTATTCACTCTCGGCGAAAACCTCCTCTGAAGTATTTCTGTTTTCCAAAAGATGTCTTGAGCAGAAGGAAAATGCGACAGGTATTAACCATGGTTTTCCTTATCGCTAGGGACGTGTATGGTGTAGCATCAAGGTTATGGAAGTGAATGGTTCAGTTCATGATGATGAGGGTGAGATAAATGATGGCATTCATGGTAAGGATTTCAATAATGAAGCCAATAAAAAAATGTTCGTCACTATCTGCACATATACATCATATCATACACCCAGTTATATAAAAGCCTCACAATCTCCCGCAAATTCCCACTCCCCTGTTGCAGAACGAAAGATAACAACAACCGAACTGCCTGATCACATGATTTACCCGTCACCGTTATTTCCAACAGCATTTCCCGTGGCAGGCGATACATGGACCCCGGGTAATGCGAAAGACATTTCGTTTATCAAAATGAATGAGTGTTCCGACCTATGCTCAGCTCTATTCCCGCTCTTCCCTCTCCCCACCCTCCTCTTCCTCCTCCCCCTTCTTCGCTCCCTCAGATTGCCAATGCTGATGGATGATCAAAAAGCGCTAACCCCCTCTTCCCCGAGCTGGTAAATGGCGGAAATTATTTAACATTCGGTCCCTCGCGTGTGTGTCTCGGTTGCCTCACTGAGCGTCACTGATGGTTGGGGCAAGGGCTGCAATTTCCCGACTTTGTAGAGGCTTCCTGTTGTGTGGGGAAGCCTCCTTTTTATCTGTTCGTCTTCTTCACCTGATAAAACGAAACTCTCCATTCCCTCATATCAAATATTGACAGGATGTATCCATTATCACCCTCTCTATCTCTTTCTCTTCTCCTCTCACTTCGACATGGGCAACATTCCTCGTCACTCCGCCTCGTTCTTGACAAAGAAATGTACCTTTCTCTCGTCTTTATAAAATAGAAAGGCCCTTTATATCTTTATTTCAACACGAGACCTTCTTTCCACCCTCACCCTTCCCCTCCTCCCCATCTACAACCTTCCCCAAAGCTATCTTTCCCCCTTTATTTCACATACAGAGACCTCGCTTCCCCTCACCCGTAACCCTTTCCCTCATCTTGATACAGGAACTCCCCTTTTTTCATTTCAATATAGAGCCCAGGCCTTTCTCCTCATCTTCCTCCAGAAACCCGTCCTGCCCCCATCATTCCAACAGAGGATCTGCCCCCGTCCTCTCATCTCCCCCTCTCTCCTCATCCTCCTCCCTCTCCAAGCCATTCCGAGATGGAGGAACGACCCTGGCGTATTTTACTACCCGGAGGCTACAGACTAAGGGAAGAGGAGGAGGAGGAGGAGGCTGTGGGGGAGGCGAGGAGGAGAGGGGCGTCCGTTGTTCCTTCGCCGACCGACCTGCAGTGCCTTTGGATGGTCACAGGGATCGCAAAATAGGGTCGAATGGTATGGTTGAGCGATCATGAAAGTGTCGGGTATGAAATATAATGAAATGTATTTCTACGTAAAAGAAAACGAAACTGGTGAACGTAATGTGGACGCAAATTGTTCCTTCTGTGATCGATAAGAGCAATTAAAAAATATTAATAAAAATATAAATAATAAAATAAATTCGAATATAGTGGTTTTGCGACCGGATGGAAAATGTAGCAAGATGTAATTCTAAGGAGAAAAAATCAATGAAATAAGCAAGCGAGGAGTAGAAGAGAAGAGTGCAGGAGGGATGCTTTCCGGCGCTCCTTCGACTTCCGAGAGAGGGCGGTATTGCAGCGCCTGCCTTTGGTAACAGCAATTGCAAAAAAATAAATTAAAAATAATTAAATAAATAGTGATATACCGACCATCAAAGTTACGAATAGAAAAGGTCATTTTTGATAACCATGAAAGCAACGGATAAAAAAAGGGTGTATATATGAAAACAAAAGGTGAACAATTTCAGAATGGACGAATATGAGGGGAGTAGGATGTATCTGTCACGGAAAAATATAAAAGAAAAGAAGACTACTTGGATAAGAAAAAAACTCAAGATATATATTATAGAGGAACTATACGGACATAGTTTAAAAAGAAAGAAAATAAAGCCAACAGGATGGATAGCGATAAAAACAAAACGAGTGAATCAAATCGGGACAAACAAAATAAAGTGAACAAGAAAATCGAATACAAAACAAAATGAAAACAGCAAAATAAAGAACCAAAAAACAAAAACAAAACACACAAAACAAAGAAAAAATGCAAAGAACAAGAAAAACGAGGCGACAACCACATCACCAATAGTAATCCCCAGAAGAACCCCTCCTCATCCCTACCTTACCCCCCCCTAAACTTCCCTACCCTCAACCCCCGCCCCTAAAAAAGGAGGCGCACAAAAGAATGTCACAATATGTGCGCCAAAATCAATCTCTGGGCCAAAATATGTCCCGCAGCTGATTACGACATACCAACGTCCACCGCCGCAATCGTTCCATGTGACGCTGGTATGTGCGTATGGGGAGGGAGGGAGGGAGGGAGTGAGTGAGAGAAGGCGAGAAGGGAGAGGGAGGGAAGGCGAGAAGGGAGAGGGAGGGAAGGCGAGAAAGGAGGGAGGGAGGGAGGGCGAGAAGGGAGAGGGAGGGAGAGCGAAAAAGGAGGGAAGGCAAGAAGGGAGAGGGAGGGAGGGCGAGAAGGGAGCAAGGGCGAGAAGGCGAGAAGGGAGGGAGGGCGAGAAGGGTGAGGAAGGGAGAGCGAGAAAGGAGAGGGTGGGAGGGGCGAGAAAGGAGAGGGAGGGAAGGCGTGAGAAGGGAGAGGAGGGAGGGCAAGTAAGGAGAGGGAGGGAGTGAAGCGGCGAGAAGGGAGAGGGAGGGAGGGCGAGAAGGGAGAGGGAGGGAGGGAGAGCGAGAAAGGAGGGGAAGGCAAGAAGGGAGAGGGAGGGAGAGCGAGAGAGGAGAGTGGTGGGGAGGGCGAGAGGGGTGAGGAAGGGAAGGCGAGAGGGGAGAGGAAGGGTGGGCGGGAGAAGGGAGAGGGAGGGAGGCCGAGAAGGGAGGGAGGGAGGGAGACGAGAAGGGAGGGAGGGAGAGAAGGCGAGAAGGGAGAGGGAGGGAAGGCGAGAAGGGAGAGGGGGAGGGAGGGAGAGCGAGAAGGAGAGGAAGGGAAGGCGAGAAGGGAGAGGGAGGGAGAGCGAGAAAGGAGAGGAAGGGAGGGCGAGAAGGGAGAGGGAGGGAGGGAGAGCGAGAAAGGAGAGGAAGGGATGGCGAGAAGAGAGAGGAAGGGAGGGAAGGCGAGAAGGGAGAGGAAGGGAGGGAGGGAGGGCGAGAAAGAGAGGAGGGAAGGCCAGACGGGAGAGGAAGGGAGGGCGAAAAGGGAGAGGGAGGGAGGGCGAGAAAGGACAGGGAGGGAGGGCGAGAAAGGAGAGGGAGAGAGGGCGAGAAGGGAGAGGATGGAAGGAAAGAGGGAGGAAGGGAGGGCGAGAAGGGAGATAATAGAAGGAAAGGACAGAGGGAGGGAGGGAGGAGAGTGAAGGAGGGCGAAGAGGAACAACGAAGGGATGGAGGCTGAGGAGGGGAGGACGAAGAGAAGAAAGAGGAAAGAAGGAGGGAAGGGCAGGGACGACGGAGGATAGATGGTGGGAGAAGAGCGAAAGACGGTGAGAAGGGAAGGAAGGAAGGACAACGAGAAACGCGAGAGAAAAGGTCCGCGTAGAGAGAAAAGAAGGAAGGAAGGGAAGGGGGAGGGAGGAAGGGTGAAATGAGGAAAAGAGGGAATGAGTCTTTTTTTCTCTTTTTTTTTTTCTTAAACTTATTTATGGATTTAATCATTGATCTATTACCATGGACACCAAAAAGGGCAACATCGAACAGCATTAAACCCCCCCAAGAATAGAAGAAAGCAAGTTACGACCCTTTCTCACCCAAACTGCGCCCGCCTTCGTGTCTCCTGTCAGTTTATCCGCGCGGACGAAATTTCCAACGGCGAGACTTTACCTGCAGAGTCGTTCGTGCTGGAGGCCAATGACCTGCATGAATGATAACCAGGCTAGTCTGAGTCAACAGCGTAAGGGTATCATTAACGATCCTGACCCGAAACGGTTATGACAAGGGACATGTCAACAGAGTGGAAGGAAGCAGAGCAAACAACCCATCATGTTGGTTTAGTTGGTGTAACCGGCTGGGTTCCCTCTCTCATTGGCTTTCCAACATGGGACGATTGCTGGATTAGAAACAGAACGAAAAGTACGTCCATTAAAGGATCCTATTAGAGCCAACAAATTTCCAGAGGATCCCTCACAGGGCTTCCCCAAGATAACCCTTCTTTTTATGGACTAGAGGTCGTCCTCGAGAGAGACTGACCTCAGACTTATCCACCTCCAACCGAGAGACAGATTCCTCCTGACACACCTGGCTCCGCTCGCTACCTGGTCAATACAGCCATCAGTCATTCTCGAGGGCGCTCCACCGGGAGAAGGTCTGCTCCTTCTAGGACTCGCACAGAGAATTCTTTTCTTCCAGGAAATAATATGAGCTGTTGCGAACTTTCTCTCAGTTGGTGACTCCGTAACGATTGAGATGGCAAGTTTCTAAAACCTTCAGACATTATCGACATAATAAAGAAAATAATGTGAGTTCGATTACCGAAAAGACTCACCTGTTAAGTTGTTGCTTAAGCGTCGAGTGCTATCTACCTCTTAAGCAGCAAATGTCAATATTAAGTGAAACTATGCCTGCTACACACATTTCTAAAATGTGAATTCATGTCTGCTGCATATGCAACGGCAACGAGCCATCATTAAGAATGCACACCATTTTAGGAATTTTCCTTTGCCGTGAGTTTGGTCGATGAGGAAGCTCCTTCGTCATGATACCTCATGAGTCATACATGAGAAAGTCAGAGCGAACCAGAGGCATGACGCATTCTCTCATCATGCTCAACATACCGTGAATATGCTGATAGTCACAGGACAAACAAATATAGGCCTTGTGTGAGGGGCATTACGGCATTGCCACCTGCCAAGAAACTTGAAGTAATGTTAGTTGTCAGGGTGTCGTTACGAAAATGCTACCTGTCAGGGCCTTAAAGTAAAGTTATCTGCACAAGATCTTAAGGCAACGCTACCTATCAGGGTTATTATGGTAACAGAAAAAGTTTAATTGATGCAAATACCAAAAAGGCATAAATAAGAATGAATAACGTCAAAAAGACAAGAAATGTTACAGACGCGTTTCCATTTTCTCTTCAGCAGAATGAAGATGGACATGAAACACATGATACATCTCTTGGGCTATTCATTCTTATTCATACAGTTTTATACATTACGGTATTGTTAGCTGCCAGTGCCTTAAAGTAAAACTACCGGTCAGGGGCGATGCAGTAATGCTACCTGTCAAGGCTTTACGGCAATGCTACTTGCCAAGGCCTTACGACAATGCTACCTGTCAAGGCTACGGTAATACTACTTCCGGATCGTTCCGATCACGTCTTCCAAGGGTCCTAATTAAAGGAAAGGAACCTGTCAGGGGGACATTACGATCCAATGATACCTGCCAAGGCCTTAAGTTGCTGCTACCTGTCAGGAGCGCCATGGTAACATCACCTACCAGGGCCTTCAGGTAATGTTACCTACCAAGGAGCGTCTAATCAGGTTAGCCTCCTCTTCCTTCCTCCTAGCGACCAACGCACCTGATGGAACGAGAAAAGTTCTTGTTAACTTTGCATGGGATGGCGAGGGATCCGGGATTACGACATAAGACATGTTGTATTATTCATTACACGTGTAGGAAGGAAACAGAAGAAAAAGACATCCTTGCCCAAAATAACTCTAGTTCACGTTGATGTCACAAGTTTCTATCAAATGCAAGTGGAATGGAGTTATCACTATGATTATTAGATAAAAAGCGTGATTTTTTTCATTTATGGCATTATCTGTGGCAAAGGCTTTTGTTTGGAAATATAATGCTGGAAGTGTAACAGTCTCGCATCCGTGCGGTATTCCCTCCCTTTCTCTCTACACTATTCTCTTTATTCTCTCTCTCTCTCTCTCTCTCTCTCTCTCTCTCTCTCTCTCTCTCTCTCTCTCTCTCTCTCTCTCTCTCTCTCTCTCTCTCTCTCTCTCTCTCTCTATCTCCCCCTCTCTCTCTTTCTTCCTCCTCTCTCTCTGAAAATGGAAAAGACAATGATAATGGTTGGCCAGGCGGTTCACTTACACATGATTATAAAAAAACAAGTTGTAAGAGAATAGATACAAGTGCATCTGGTTGTAACCCTTGTGCATGGCTCGCCTTCCTGGACCCCAGCACATTTGCTGCATGACTTATCCATTAAGATCCCCGTTTAGTGTTTTGGGTATTAGACAATGAAGTTGCATGCCTGCGTTCCTATAATAATCCCGTCCACATTTCACTCCCTGACAACCTGCTTTTATCCCTGGATTTACTCGTTCATTAACGCTTGGCTGTCTGTCATGCAGTTTTATATCCACGGGTAAGTTAAAAGGATTGCAATATCCAACAGCCGGGAAAATATAGATGCCAGCAAGATGAGATGTTTTGCGATTAAACGTCGACTTGTTCAGAAATCGAGGCGGGATACTACGAGATAAAGCGAGATACCGCGAGATGGGACGTGGTTCCTGCGAGAAAAGGCGTGACAGTGCAAAATGAAACGCGGTACTGCGAGATAAGGCGAGATACTGCGAGATGAGACGAGGTTCCTGCGAGAAAAAGCGTGATACTACGAGATGAAAACCGATACGGCGAAATGAGACGCGATACCCGTGAGATGAGAGACGCTGAACTCTGGAATTAAACGCGATGCTGCGAGATAAACTGATCTGTAAGATTGCAGCTCTGGCATTTAGAGAGTTCGTGATGAGGGATGGAATGAGAGAAGAGACGGGGGTGGGGGTGGGGGGGTATGAAAGACCCACGGTTCCCCCCCCCCTCCCTCCCCGCGCGTACCTATTCCATTCCGCAGGCGGTGCATAACCCCCCTGCAAGGAGGACGGGCTAAAGGTACTGATCAATATTTGGAGGAGTGGAGAGGGGGTTGGACTCTACGGGGCCAACCTACCAAAGTTCGCAGTGAGTCCGTCGGGTATCTACATGACCTAGGCTTTGGCATCGAGGTCGAGGAATGAGTTGACCCAATGGTAGTAATACAATAATAATGATAATAATAATAATAATAACGTGATAAATGTATATAAATAAACAGGTAAATAAATTAATCATAAAAAAAACATGTTGATAATGATAAAGATAATGAGGGTGACAATACTGTATTATATAATCAACTCAATATTACACAGTCTCTTTGCATATTCTAAAGCATTCCTTCACACACAAATAAATGAATTTCATGAAGAAAGAAAGAAAGAAAGAAAGTATTCGGAGCGCCCAATGAAATTCCAGTGTGACCGAAAGCGTGCAATTCACAGTATTCCCCACCATTCCTTGCCTTTACATCATGCGAGTGTGATCCAATCTTCCTCTCCCCCCTCCCCCCTAAAAGGAATAAAAAGAAAAAGGAAAAGAATAAGAAAAAGAAGGAGAAGGAGAAGATAAAGAAGAAGAAGGAGAAGATAAAGAAGAAGAAGGACGCGATGAGGAAGAAGAAATTTAGACGGAGAAGGAGAAGAAGGGGATGGAGAAGGAAGGAAAAGAAGGAGAAGAGAAGAAGAAGGATAAGAAGGGGAAGAAGATAAATAAGAATAAAAAGAAGAAGGAGAAATAGGAAAAGAAGAAGAAAAAGAAGAAGAAGAAGAAGAAGAAGAAGAAAAAGAAGAAGAAGAAGAAGGAGAAGAAAAGGAAGAAGAGGGAGGAAGAGCAGGAGAAAAACGGGCGTGAGAACTTGGCCAACACAAGTATCGAGGGGACTTGGGTGAGTAGCCGATGGGAGTTAAGACTACATGACCCCGGAAAGACAATAGAGAACTGTAATGACCCGTATTAAGAGGTCGGATATGTGGATAATGACCATTCTAAGAAGTCGGGGGGGGGGGGGGCGAGACGACCTAGTAGGGGGGTATGGGGAGTGCCCCACGCCCCCCCCCTCCCACCGTTTCCCCCTAAAAAAAAAACATCAAAAGGATATATGCAAATGAGTAACTTCACTGCTGAAAGTGATAGCATAAATCTAAAATTACATTTGACAGGCTAAATTGCATTAACATTTTATGTTTGCAACTGTTCCACTCCCTTACGTATTGCAGAGAAATTACTATTATCACCAAAAGGGATATTACCATTATCATCATCGTCATTAACAATGCCATGCTATTAACCTGGACTTATATAATACCCCTGACTCCCTGGAATCTATGCTAATGCACGTGCAAGAGTAATACCTAAAATCATAAAATAATGCAGAAAAAATATTCAAGCTCCCTAAGCCATTATCATTAACTTTCCCCCTTCACGCACTTGCACATGACTTAATGCAAGATCTAATTCACATTGCAATCAACGGCGAGAGATAGCAAGCTCAAGTTCGAAATTGTTTCCTGGATCCAACGCTGGAAAAAGAGATTGATAGATGTAGTGCAAGAAGGAGAGGGAGGGGGGGTCGAGGAAGAGGGAGGGGGTATGGGGAGGGAGGATGAGAGTGAGAGCGGATGCTAGATACATTGGAAGAGGGAGGGAGGGGAAAAGGGAGAAAGGGAGGAGAGAGGAGAATGGATAGTAGATACACTGGAACAAGAAGGGAAGAGGGAAGGAGGGAGGGAGAGAGAATAGATTGTAGATACACAGGAAGGAAGGAGGGAGACAAGGAGTGAGGGAGGGAACGAATAATAAATACACTGAGTCTGAGGGAGGGAGGGAGGGAGGGAGGAAGAGAAAAAGGGAAGAAGGGAACGAATAGCAGATACACTGGCAGAGGGAGATAGCTGAAGGCACTATTATTATCTATTATCTTCTTTTTTCAAGGAAAAAGAAAAAGATAAAATCACCAATAATGTCAGTTTTCGAAGATAAATTATCATTCACGAAATAATAGACGTCGGATAGATTAGCTTTCAGAGCGGTTAAAGGGAGAGGAAGGATTAAGCGGAAAAAGGGGTGGGCGGCGAATGGGCGGCAGGGGTGGGAGGAGCCGGAGGGATGGAGGGGTGGAGGAGGGGGGAGTGGTGGGCGTGAGGAGGAAGCTGCTTTAGGGATGATCAGGGGTGGCTAATGTGACGTTTGAGGGGAAGGAAGGGAGGGAGGGAGGGAGGGAGGGAGGGAGAGAAGGAGGGAGGGGGAATGGAAGGAAAGATGGTAAGAGAGAGGCTGAGGGAGAGGGAGAGGGAGAGAGAGAGGGGGGGCAGGGAAGGAGGTAAGGGAGAGAAGGAAGGAAATACGTGAGTGAGGGAGAGAGGGAGAATGGGAGGGAAAGAAAGAAGGGAAGAGGAGGAGAGGGAGGGAGGGAGGGAAAGATGGAAGGTAGATTTAGAGGGGGGGGGGGGAGAGGGTGAAGACGGTGCAAGAGAAGAAACGATAAAACACTAGATATTGAAAAAAAAAGCAATAAAAAAAACAGGAAAACAACTAAACAAAACAAGACAAAGAAAAAAACGCAATTATTGACCCTCATAAGTAAACAAACAAACAAAAAATACTATAATAATAGCAACGTAAAACGAGAGAGGACAACGAAGGGAAGAAGGGGAAAGGAG
>BOPN01001799.1:197773-205273 GCA_017312705.2 Penaeus japonicus | reverse complement strand
GCACTGTGACCTTTCCTCGTGTTGCATTGTTCTCTCTCTTGGCAGCCGTCGCTCTCGTACCTTACGTTATATCCACGAAGATAGGAGCATATTCCTTCCTCTAAGAACAAAATATATGTTATGTCTACTTTAAGATACAAACAGATATCTTGCTTGTCCAAAATAGTTCTATGATATATCCTCAGGTATTTAATTCTTCATTAGCCCTTTTTTTTTACATACACAACAACAAGTCGTGTGTAAACTGCAACCCCTATCAATGAATGCGAGATATTGGACATGATTTCCTATCACTCCTAAACAAAACTTTTATAAAAATACTGTTCATGACTACGCATGACTATTCTTGCAATTCATACATCGATACAGACATACAGACACGGGGAGTTTTATATGGTAAATTATGTGTTCTTAGACAAAGTGACTTTTCTACGACGAATTGGATTTCTACGACAAAGCCAAGTTTTCTCAAATAAAATATTTTTCCTAACCTATCAAGTTTTAAAATCTTAAACAGGATTTCGTTCCTTTGCTGAAACTGGGGGAAAAGTCAAACAAACTTTAACTGCTCCAAGTTTAATAAAACTAATCTTATGCAAGCTCTCGCAAAGGAAAGCGTTCAACTTGACAAGCTTTTGACATGTGACGCATTGACATTTTGGGAGTGCAAGGTACAGGAACAGAAACTGCAACATATTCCAGCCGCCCAAATTTCTGTGTGTGTGTGGGAGTGTGTGTGTGAATGTGTGTGTGTGTGTGTGTGTGTGTGTGTGTGTGTGTGTGTGTGTGTGTGTGTGTGTGTGTGTGTGTGTGTGTGTGTGTGTGTGTGTGCGGGCACGTGAATCCAATCTTATGACATTCTATGTGCATAGACGCATACCAACAAATCCCTTTGCAAATAGCGAAATTCTCGAAAAAGCAGATTAACTTCAAAAATAATAAACAAATCAATAAATACAAAATTTCATAAACATATCCAACACCGAATCCATCATCCTCTCTCAATTGGCCCGAAATTATCCATAACATCCTACTTGATATCCAGTGGCCATCTTCAGATCACAGCGGCGCTTTTAAGGCGTTGAAGAGAGCCAGACAAAAAGAAAAAAGAGAAGAAAAATATCAAAACAGCTAAAAAGAAATAACGATAATAATTACATGACTAAATCGCCTTTGTAAAATTAATAATGCAAGTTAGGTGAAGAACTAATGAAAGACATATTAATGAATGGAATAGAAAAACAACACTCTCCACCCTGTATCCACCCTCCACCATCCATCAACCCGCCCACTCTCCACCCTCCACCCACTCTCCGCCCTCCATCTACTCCACAAACACCCACTAATTCACCCATCTACCCAACTTCTCACCATCCATCCCCCTCCACCCACCCACTCACCAATCCACTTACCTCTCCCCTACCCACCCACCCACCTACCCACCCAATCCATCCCGGCCATCACGGAGCGTACTTCGCCTGAGCCTCGACTCCCTTCTGCCTGCCTTGAGGGGGGGGGGGGGGCGACCGACACAAAGGCACCCGCCACAGTCCCTTTTCATCAAGCCTTGTGTAGCAGCGGGATGCTCTCGGGGAAAGAATGGTGAAGAAACCTTCCATTCATATTAATATTAAAAGAAAATCCCAACCTCTTTCATCAGACACATACATACATACATACATACATACATATATACATACATACACACACACAAATATAATTCTAAATAGCACAATCAGTGCTCTGTGTTTGATGTATCTAATTTCCCACTTTCTAAATCTGCTTAAAGACGATTTCATTTCGCATAAATTAGATCCGAAACACGCAAAGAAAAGCCTTGATGATTACAAGAGGATTCTATTTTTTTCTCCCTCTCTTTTCTTTCATAACTAACAATAACATCGTCCTAATAATAATCATTCATCTAACATCAACCAGTACCACCCGAGGACATTTGCAAACCGAAGTACTTTTGATCGAAATGCAATATCCATTAAGAACTTATACTTATTTATATCTTTTTCCACCTGAGGTCTTTCCTTAACAATCCCCAGTTCATTAAGTGGCGAAGAGGGGGAGCATTAGCAATTTCGTCGAGCCTGAGGGCAAGCGAACTTCAAAAGACTTCGGGCGGACTTCAAAAGACTTCGGGTCTCGCTAATTCGATGAGTCTCGGGGTCTTGTTCTTTCATGTCATATGGAAATTGCAACGTTTCTCCTGGTCTGCTTTCGGATCTGGTAAATCGTGGAGACTAACGAAAGTATAAACATATTGAGAGAGACGTCTTCAGATGCATAAATTCAAATGATTAATGCAATGACTGTCTCTCTCTCTCTCTCTCACACACACACACACACACACACACACACACACACACACACACACACACACACACACACCCATACCCACACACAACCCCTATATAAACACTCCCTAAAATGCAGCCAAGATCCCCTCCTCTGCCCAAGAACAGCAAAGACGTGCGATTTTGTTGTCTCGACTGAGCACTGACTCTTAACCTTATCTCGGAGATACGTGGGCGTGGAGATTATGCTTGTTGTTGCTCAATAAAACCTGAAGTGTGTTTGTACGTTTATTTGTGTTTATTTGTATTTTTTTGCACGCACTCCGATTTGCTTGCGCGTCATCCTAAGTGGAATAAATAGCGCCTTTGTTTGTTCTACGAGAGAGAGAGAGCCGTGCATGCAGGAGGCAAGAGGTCAGGCTTGCAAGCGACCTTGGCATTTTGACCACTTCTAAGATGCTTCATCGTCGCGAAGAATCAAAACAACCGATATATACATATATAGCAACTTATCGTCAATAATAATCCGTTTCAATTAAGCTCATCAAAAATACCTTAAAATCTTTACAATTTGAATCTCGAAGAATTCCCCCAAAATTTGAAACTCGAAAATACCCCAAAATTTCAATATCAAACACACATAATTAACCTATAAAAAGACATACACTCGAACAAACACCCCCAAAAACTATAAGAATCCCTTCAAAAGCCTTCTTATACCTCTTTCCAAACAGCAATAGCAAAGACTCGTATTCCAACACTATAAACGCCTCCCACCGCTCGCTACACTATCTTCTTCGCCATCACGTCGCTCGGTCTGCCGGTTACTTATTGTCTGTGTAAGTACGAGGCAGATGTTCCAGTGGGTCGGCCGGAGAGTCGCTTTGTTCCGCTCCTGAGTTAATACAACAGCAGTATCGCCATGCTAAACAAATGAGACCGGAGGATTCATTACTTGTTCAGTGGGTTAGCTTTCGTGGTGGTCGTTTTTGCGGTTCCTGATTTGATTGTAGGATGAGATGGATGACGAAAGGAGGGGGAAGGAGAGGGAGGATGGGGAGGGAGGGAGGGAGGGAGGGAGGGAGAGGGTCGGAGGGAAGGAAGGAGAAGAGAGAGTGATTAAGAGGAAGGTTGGGAGGGGGAGAATGGAGAGAGAGAGCGAGTGGGATGGAGGGGTGGAGGGGAGGAAGAGGGAGAGAGGGAAAGAGAGAGAGAGAAATAGAAAGAAAGAAAGAAAGAAAGAGAGAGATAAAGAGAAAGAAAGAGAGAGAGAAAGAGCAGTAAACGCGTTACCCATTAACATTCTGTACCCATTCCTGGTCCTTAATACCATAAAGTACCACAATCACCACCAGCCAACGCAAGAAAGTGCTACAATAAAGTCTGGCTCCAGTCGATGAAAGTACATGTCTGAAATATACATGACACATCTAATGCAAATAATATGTGCATGAAGGTTATATAAAGGAATGTTAGTATAAGCATAGATCTTTTATAGCAGAAAGAGAGAGAGAGAGAGAGAGAGAGAGAGAGAGAGAGAGAGAGAGAGAGAGAGAGAGAGAGAGAGAGAGGAGAGGAGAGAGGAGATTATTAAACACCTTCCTCTTAACTATACCATATGCTGATACACTCACCCCTGCACGTACGCCCTGCATTCAAAAGATAGATTACGAAGTTACATTTCGTTTTCGTTACAGCCGAGAACTAAGCCATACCAACTCAAAGATCTCACGGATACCTGTTCATTTAGTGATATGATCAAAGAGGATAGTTAGCCTTATTATGATCAACAAAGTCCATTTAGTAATCAAAGAGGGAATAATTGGTCTTCGTATGGTTATGCCTGTCCATTTAGTGATATAATCAAAGAGAGAATCATTAGCCTTCCTATGACTAAATCAAAGAAGGAATAATTATCCTTCTTATGATCATGCCTGTCCATTTGGTGATACAATCAAAGAAGGAATAATTATCCTTCTTATGGCTATGCCTGTCTTTTTAACGATACAACTAAAGAGGGAATAATTAGCCTTCTTATGGTTATGCCTGTCCATTTGGTGATACAATTATAGAGAGAATGGTCAGCCCTTCTTACGGTTGGCTTGAATCATCCGTCCAACGAAACAAAACTCATTTCAGAAATATTGTAATGCCAAATGTAAATATAATTGTAGGTCTTATGCTCTGCTGTTGTAATGCCAAATGTAAATATAATTGTAGGTCTTATGCTCTGCTGTTGTAATGCCAAATGTAAATATAATTGTAGGTAGTTTGGGCATGAACTATAAAGACAAATGCAATGAAAAAAAAAATAACTAAGCAAGTGTATGAGTAAAACAAACAGGATTATGAATTGGACGATTGAAATAATTAAATAAATATTTGATATCACGGAAGGAAGAGTCACTAATGTTTTTTTTTTTTATCTAGAAAAGGAATCGACATGTATTTTGGATATTCCTATTTCTTTTTGTCCAACTCCTTTTGTTTTTTTTACATTCGTGTTCATCTAAAAAGAAAAACGCAAATTAGATACTTTTTTCATAAAATTTGCACTTATAATTCTGCCGTCACTTAGTAGTGCAGATATTTCATACAATCGAATCTATATTACGCAATGATTTTCCATTAGCAGGCGTGGTTAGGAAAGAGATGTGGGCGTGGCGTAATGATGGAGGCTATCGACTAACGTGTGTAGGTGGGATTTTTTTCAGCTTTTTGTTGTTATTGCTGGAACTTCCAAGCTTGTTACATGTTTACAGATATATAGATGTACAAATAGGTAAAAAACTTGAAGAACATAACAAATACTTTTTTTTATCTCTTTTTGCATATTCGGTGAATGTCGCAATTTACATATCTTCATGGATGAAATTGTTGAAAAAGGCACATGCCCAAAGAGGAGGGAATGGACGGAGGGGGAGGAAATGGATGGAGGGGGAGGGGAAGGGGGGAAGAGAGGGAGGTAGGGAGAGGAAGGGGGGAAGAGTGGGAGGTAGGGAGAGGGAAGGGGAAAGAGCGATCGAGCGAGCGCACTCTTTCTCCACTCTCTCTCTTTATTTCTCTCTCTTTCGCTCCTTTTCTCTCTCCTCTCTCTCTCTCACTCTCTCTCTCTCTCTCTCTTTCCTCTCTCTCTTTCCTCTCTCTCTCTCTCTCTCTCTCTCTCTCTCTCTCTCTTTCCTCTCTCTCTTTCCTCTCTCTCTCTCTCTCTCTCTCTCTCTCTCTCTCTCTCTCTCTCTCTCTCTCTCTCTCTCTCTCTCTTTCTTTCCTCTCTCTCTCTTTCTTTCCTCTCTCTCTCTTTCTTTCCTCTCTCTCTCTCTCTTTCCTCTATCTCTCTCTCTTTGTGTGTGTGTGTGTGCGTGTGCGTGTGCGTGTGCGTGTGTGTGTGTGTGTGTGTGTGTGTGTGTGTGTGTGTGTGTGTGTGTGTGTGTGTGTGTGTGTGTGTGTGTGTGTGTGTGTGTGTGTGTGTGTGTGTGTGTGTGTGTGTGTGTGTGTGTGTGTGTGTGTGTGTGTGCGTTTGTGCGTGTGCGTATACGTGTGCGTGTGTGTTCGTGTGCTTGTCCGTATACGTGTGCGTATGTGTTCATGTGCTTGTGCGTATGTGTTCATGTGCTTGTGCGTATGCATGTACGTCAACGCGCGCGCACGCAGGCGAGTTCCTTTTTCACTCAGATCAGTTGCAGGTCAAATTACATCAACTTAACCCATATTTTCTTGCATTGCAATCGATAAAAACGCCGGTGGAATGTTACCGCAAGGGGATATATCATCGAAGGCATATCTTCACTCCCTGTAAAGTATATTGGCGTCAAGACTGAAAAGTTTGAATGTGTTTTTGCAAATGTCTGCATGAAGAACAACTATGACACTCGATATATGTACTTGATATCTTCATATTTGTTATACGATCCTCCTTAATTTGAGGTTTTACTCGAGTATGACAATAAAATGAAAATGGCTGTTTTTTTCTAAATATCAAAAAAAAAAAAAAAAAAAAAAAAAAAAAAAAAAAGGGGTGGGGGGAGAGAGGCGGAAAAGGAAAATAAAAATAAGAGAAAAGGAGGAGTTAGGAGAAAAAAAAGTATAAAGGACGCCCATCCGCGGGGCCCATATCCTGAAGAGGACGCCCTTCCGTTTGCTGTATTGCCGAGTTATCCTGACTGCCCCTTTAAAAAGTTGCAGCGGAAGACGCGTTCCTGGGGCGCCGGCAATCAGGGCGAAGCGACAGGGATTGGGTTTTAGAACTCTCTCTCTCTCTCTCTCTCTCTCTCTCTCTCTCTCTCTCTCTCTCTCTCTCTCTCTACTTGTCTATCTTTCTCTCTCTCTCTGTCTATGTATCTCTTTCTCTTCTTCTCTTTATCTGTCTTTTTTTTCTTTCTCTTTCTTTCTATTTCTATTTCTATTTCTCTCTCTCTCTCTCTCTCTCTCTCTCTCTCTCTCTCTCTCTTCCCCATTGAATTTCTTTCCCCTATCTTTCTTTTTTTCCCTTTTCTTTTCTTTTACATTCTCTATAAACAATCGTTTAGCCTTTTTTTTCTCTTCGCATTCTCCCAATCTTTTTAATTCTCTTCTCGTTTCTTCTTTCTTTGTTTTTCTTTTGTTCGCATTTCTCTCGTTAATTCCTATTTTACTGATTTTTTTCCCCTCCCTATCTATATCATCCCTTTGTTTAGACACATTTTTATACCCTTTCTCCTAGGCATACCTCTACATACCCTCTCCACCTCCCTCTCCTTATCCTTTCAAATTCTTTCTCTTCCGTTTATTCCTCCCCTTGCCCCTTTATCCTTCTTCTCGACGACCTTCCTGATTCTGCCATTCGTCAAACTCTACTTTAGTCTACTCCCCCCCTCCCTCCTCCTCCTCCCCCAACGCTCGTGCACACCTCTGTCCATTGTCCCTCACATCTCATCTATCTTCCCCTACTCCTTCATTCCTATCCTACCCCTATCCTCTTCATCCTCTTAAGAATCCTTCCCATCTTTCCCTAGTCCTTGAATCCAGCTCCCCATTCTCTCCTTCCCACCCACCACCACCACCACCACCACCCTCCTCCTCCTCCTCTTCCTCCTCCTCCTCCTCCTCCTCCTACTCTCCACATTCTCTCCTTCCCATTCACCCCCATCCTTCTCCATGCCCCCTCCCCCCTTCCCTTCAGTACTAACACTCGAACTAATGGAGGTAAATATTGGAC
>BOPN01001799.1:187773-192773 GCA_017312705.2 Penaeus japonicus | reverse complement strand
ACCAATAGATCAACATACAAAGATTACATGAATCACACTCTAGCGAGTAAGGCAATCGCCGGGTCAGGTCGGGCCGACTTCGAAGGCCGGGTAATTCACACATAGCTGCCTCCCCAATTATGCTGATCCTCAAAGGAGCTGAATACCTTTGACTACCACGCCCCTGCATTCCACACTACCTTCCCCTGTAACCACTACTGGAGACGGCTCATGGGAAAACCTCCATTAAAACCGGAATGTCTTGAACAGGAAGACGAGCCGCTTGGTAGCGCAGTTGTTAGCGTGCCAACCTCCCATCCACGTGGTTGGCAGATCGAGCCCCGTCCAAGCTCGTAAGTTTCCAATGTCGCCTGGCGGTCACTGCCGTCCCTGGTCATCACGGTGGGTAAGGACCAAGCTCAGGTCGAATCAACACTCGTTGGTACACTCTCACATGAGTCGGCCCATGCTGACAAAGGCGGGTTCGCCTCAGTGCATATAAGCCCGACGAAGCATCTGCTCCGCAAACCTAGCTTATTCTTAACATGCAGACAGACCGGGATCGACTGAACTACCGCTGACACTGTTTTCTCCGCCTGTTGATACTGTGATCATTGTGCTGTAATGTATATCATGTATTGTGTACCATAACGTCAGACTATCTGCGTTATGGAATAAACCTGAATTGTATAAACATTGTGTCTGACATTACATGCCTATTTTGTGTGGGTTATTAGTTCCAACAGACTAAGACATCCATCACAGAGAGAGAGAGAGAGAGAGAGAGAGAGAGAGAGAGAGAGAGAGAGAGAGAGAGAGAGAGAGAGAGAGAGAGAGAGAGAGAGAGAGAGAGAGAGAGAGAGAGAGAGAGAGAGAGAGAGAGAGAGAGAGAGAGAGAGAGAGAGAGAGAGAGAGAGAGAGAGAGAGAGAGAGAGAGAGAGAGAGAGAAAGCATAAAGACAGACAAAAACATATTCAAAGACCTCATTCCACCAAACCTCAACATTAAACTTTACCGCCCCAAGTTGCATTTAACCGTGCAAATGCAACGGCAGAGATAGCGAGGGAGATAAGAACTGCCTGAAGACGTGGAAGGCGACTGAACGGCGCTCAGTCAGCATGTTCCAGAGCGCAAGACACAGGACCTGAGCTGGCAAAGCGAAAGGAGGGAGATGTGACCATGTGATGAGATCGTAATGAGGAAAGAGAGAGAAGGAAAGCCGCGTCAGCGAAAGAGAGGCTGAGAATGGGAGATGTTTTCTTTACGTTTATGTATTCACACAAATAAATATATATTGTATATGTATTTGTACGTGTGCGTGTGCATGTGTGTGTGCGCGTGTGTGTGTGTGTGTGTGTGTGTGTGTGTGTGTGTGTGTGTGTGTGTGTGTGTGTGTGTGTGTGTGTGTGTGTGTGTGTGTGTGTGTGTGAATATGTATTCGTGCGTACGTGCACATGTATACATTTGCAAATACCGTAACTCATATTACATTATCCAAGCCTTTCGTATTTAAGATACCATGTTATGCCCATGAGCATACAGTATGTATTCGCGATGTGTCAGTGTCTCCAACAAGACTAAATCATCATTTTCCTTTAATATCATTCTTACACTTCACATTGCTAAAGAGAGAGAGAGAGAGAGAGAGAGAGAGAGAGAGAGAGAGAGAGAGAGAGAGAGAGAGAGAGAGAGAGAGAGAAAGGCATTCTACGTAAGAAAAAAAAAGAAAAGAAAAAACAGATACAAACAAAAAAGGTTTTAACAAAATATATATCGCGCCGAATCTCGCTCCGTTCTCCTGTTTCCCATTAGCGGCGAGGAAAGGTGGGTGTCAACTCCCGCTCCAAGGCTGAACATTTCGGAGAATTAAATCACAAGAGCAAAATAATGCCATTCCTATAGTGCAGGCGGGGGTAGACAGGCGTTTAATGAGTTGGCGGGGAGGTTGCAGCCATTGAGAGGCGCAGTGGGGTCAACGCAGGTGCTGTAGGTTTGTGTGTGAAAGGGTGAAAGAGTGAAAGAGTGAGAGACAGAGAGAGATTGATTGATTTTGATAAGTTTATTCATACTATATAAAGTGTATACAAATGAATAGGCATAGGAACTATGCCTAAATGGTTTGTACAGTTCGAGAGAGAGAGAGAGATAGAGAGAGAGAGAGAGAGAGAGAGAGAGAGAGAGAGAGAGAGAGAGAGAGAGAGAGAGAAAAGAAAGACAGAGACAGAGAGAGATCGTATAAACGCATTTACATACCCACTTTACCTAACAGTATAACGCGTAGTAGCAACAACGCAATAGCCTCTTGTATAACCTCGTCACCGCATCTTGCGCAAAACACCGTCACTCTGACATAATCACGACTTCAAACACACACTCAAAAGAAAAAATCTAATAGTGTCAATCTAAACACAAGAGCACTATTAGTGAAAGGAGCAAGAAAGGCAAACGAGATCTTACGATACAGAGGAGCTCCTTCGCGTTATATAAGGTGGAAGACGTCGGAAGTGAAGTGGAAGAGAGTGGAGGAAGGTGAACTTTAGGACAAAATGGGGCTACGTGCTATTGAAGGACTATTAAAGGCATAGCTTTGGTGGGGATTCCAGATGTATCATACTTGGGTTAGAGTGGCAATGGTTTAGCAAAACGAAAGAAGAAAAGGTGAGGATGATAATGATGATGATGATAATAGGAGAAAGAGAAAGAGAGAGTGAAAGAAAGAAAGAAAGAGAGAGAGAGAGAGAGAGAGAGAGAGAGAGAGAGAGAGAGAACAAATTAATGATAAAAAACTAAAAAGGAAGAAAGGAAAGTCCTTTTTTCAAAAAATAAAAAAGACGTGGTGAATTCGAGAAAGATTAAAACCGTAAAAATAGACGTCAAAGCGAAAGAAAGATTGTTTTCAAGTCTGAGGATGTGAAATTGTAAATATGAAGAAAATCGATACTGGAATACCACTTCCAGAACTTATATCAATATATATATCATGGGATTCTAGGAAGTCACTTCAAAAATTAAATTACGAAGAGGCAAAATATGTGTAAAAAAAACAATTACATATCATGTCCAACTGCAAGACAGCCAATAATACACATAAGGGGAAATTTCTCTACACACACACACACACACACACACACACACACACACAGCGGTCTAAATCAAACTCACAACCTGACTGCGTGGGAGACAGACAAACAAACAAACAAACAAACAAACAACCGGGTCACCTAGCTAATGCTTTTCCAAAGTTTCGACTCTCGCGGCGCAAATAGCCCATAAAACATGGAAGATTTATGAGGCACTCTAATTGTACGAATGTTCACGCATGTTCTTGCAATGTTCATGCCGTGAGGAGAATGAACACATCAGCTTATTTCCACGCCCGCCATGTTGTGCTCAGCATTACCACAATCGCACCGGTCATTAACTCGGAACGTGTGACGCTGAATATTCCGTAATTCAAGTACACTGTTTAGGATTCACACTTTCAATAACAATAGGGTGTTGCTCTTTTATCTCACGGCCTGTAAGTTTGTGTATGTAGGCGCGTCTGTGGGTAGGAAATGGATGCAGGTATACACATAAACATACATACATGCATATATACATACATACATATATCACACACACACACACACACACACACACTGAGACACACACACACACACACACACACACACACACACACACACACACACACACACACACACACACACACACACACACACACACACACACACACACATATATATATATATATATATATATATATATATATATATATATATATATATATATATTGATATATATAGTACACGCATGTGACCGGCTCTTTGGCGTTTGCTTCCTGATCAGCTTATAGTCCATCTACACCCCAATCCAACACAGGATAGAAAAGCCGAACATTCGAAGTAGGAATTATCCTAAAAGACGAAATCATGAATGAAAACGTGAATTAAAACGTGAATTAACATATTAAATTTTCCCCGTTCTCGCGGCGCACTTTCCCGACCCGGACAGACGCACAGTAATTAGGATAATCTCGGGACTCATTAAGCCTCGACAAAGATGAAGGTCCACCTTGAAGACGATAGACTGGGGACGAGGGTGATTCCTCAACCTTTCACAAGACGTGTTCGAGGGATCCCTAAGTGAGGTAATTATGTCAATTATGGTTGGTAATTAAGGGCTTGATGTAGATGCTACTTTTTTCAATTAATAAATGGACCCATTTGGTAGTAATGGCCATTATGATTTACTTATGACTATTTTGGGAGAGGTTTTCCTTGGCTCTTGTGTGAGGACTTGGCTCTGTTCAGTTCACAAAGGCCTGGCGTGGAGACTGTTATCAACTGACATACAATATTCTCATTCATATAAATCTTGTCCGACCAAATAATCAATCCGCTCGCAGTAATTTACACAAGTACATATATCATATAGCTAGAGCTATATCTATATATATATTAAACATACACACATATATATATACACACATATATTTGTATATGTGTATATATACATATATATGCGCGCGCACACACACACACACACGCACGCGCGAGCGCACACACACACACACACACACACACACACACACACACACACACACACACACACACACACACACATACACACACACACACACAATCAAATATATATATATACATATATATACATATAAATACAAATATACATCCATACATATAGGCCCCGACCAACAATTTTCGGAAGAACACCCAGGCTTGCTGTCCCTGCCGCTAAACATCGCACATAAACTGCAGATATCATTGGGATGCGCACCGACTCCCCCCCCCCCCCCAGCATCTCCCAGGGACAGCCTCCCTCGGCGCAAAACAATCCGAAGTCAACTTTTCACTCAACAGCAACATTTTCCGCTCTCTTCCCGGCGAATCCGTAACGCGTGCCGCACGGAGACACCCGACGTACGAAAGGTTTTGGAAAAGGGCGAGACGTTAGGAAACGGGGGATGATTTACATATTTTATATCTCCGTTTATATTCATG
>BOPN01001799.1:177773-182773 GCA_017312705.2 Penaeus japonicus | reverse complement strand
CATGGAGCCTTCGATTCGTTCCTAATCACTTGATTTATCTTATCATCACTGATAAGAAATCCGTCTTTCTTCGGGACTGTTATCCTTAATACATCGCGAAATACAACACGTAAGATCGCTACATATAACGACGTAGCTATTACTATGCTATCCGCCTAATGCCCTCGGGATTACTAACCATAATACAGTAATAGCAATACATCACTAAGGACACGCAGTCAGCTAACAGCCGAGAGAGCCCATCAGGAAGACTGCCACCGCCAGCCGCCCGCCCACCGTGATGCTGTATGGAGCTCGTCTGGGGAACTTTCTGCATCCAAGTGCCGATGGCCGGCGTCAAAATGGCTACATGAATTTCCTTCTCTCTTGTCGACGCTTCTGTGGGTTCTTGATTCGTCTCTTTCTTTCTCTTTCATTACTTTTTTTTTTCTTTTTTTTTTTGACTTCGTTCTATCTTGTCAATGATTTTGACTACTTCCTTTTTAGTCCATGATTTATTTTATTTATTTCTTTTTTTTGACGATTCTTTGACTTCTCTCTTGTCCACGATTCTTTGACTTTTTTCTCTATTGTCCACGATTCTTTAACTGCGTTCTCTATCATCCTCGATTCTTTGACTTCTTTATCTTTAATCAACGATTCTTTTACTTCTCTGTCTTTTGGTCGACGATTCTTTGACTTCTCCATTATTGTTTGACTTCGTTCTCTCTTTTCCACGATTCTTGACTACTCGCGGGCTTTCCACTCCTTCCGCCCCCCTCCCTCATCTAAAGCATCATTCCCTCCGCACGCCCGCATTTCTCAACAGTCCTTTTGTATTACTCCGCAGCATTGTTTCTTCCGCTCGGCCTCTATAAAGGACTCCGAAACGCGCCGCCTCGCGAACCTCGTCCGGAGACAGGACGGTGAGGTATACGATTCATCAGAAATGCATTACATCATCCCGACGTTTGTGCCAGGGAGAGCGATGGAGTTATCAAAGATTCCAGTCGAGTGTACTGACTACAGTATGATACAGCAGGAAGTTCAATACACCATTATTGGTGAGCGAGAGCGAGAGAGAGGGAGCCACAGCCCCGCCCCCTCCCCCTCCCCCTCCCCCGCCCCAGAGGGTAGCTCGTTTATAACGTGTTATTGAATCTACCTCCCCCTGGTGCGTTTGCCCTGCGTGGCGGTCGAGTCAAAAGTTGATCCGTTCCAACGCACGAGGCTAAGCGGGTGTTGGGCAGAACGAAGAGAGAACAAATGGGAAGGGATAGGGTAGGAGTCAGAGGGAACGAAAGAGGAAGATGGAGGGATAGGGTAGGAGCCAGAAGGAATGGAGAGGGAACAAAGGGGGGAATAGGGTAGGAGCCAGAAGGAACGAAGGAGGAAGAAGGAGGGATAGGGTAGGAGCCAGAAGGAATGGAGAGAGAACAAAGGGGGAATAGTGTAGGAGCCAGAGGGAATGAAGGAGGAAGAGGGAGGGATAGGGTAGGAGCCAGAAGGAATGGAGAGGGAACAAAGGGGGGAATAGGGTAGGAGCCAGAAGGAACGAAGGAGGAAGAGGGAGGGATAGGGTAGGAGCCAGAAAAAAACGAAGGGAGTGGGAGGGTTAAGGTATGAGCCACATACGAGGAAGAGGAAGGGATAGTGCAGGAGAAACATAGAGCGCAGAAGGGAAAGGGAGAGATAGGATAGGATAGGAACAACCAGAAACGGAGGAGGAATTCGTTTAGTGTAAGGGAACGGGGTATTCGGCGCTGGAGATAATCCCGACTACCGAAATTGTCTCCGGGCTTAGCGGCCAAAGCCAACAGGGCTTCTTAGGCTCCGGAACCACAGGAACCGATACCTCGAGCCATTCAGGTCTCGGAGCAAACGATGCATTTCCATTTCGGTTTCGAAGCTGACCATCTGAATTCGATAGTCGTTATCAACTGCTTATAACAAGATGTAATTACCTGGACGGGGATATCCACAGTATATATCCAAACAACTCACTCAGCTATGCTTTAAGGATTCGGCCCCACGCAAGACATCCCAAAAGCACCCGAACGCCAATTTCCACTGTAACGAAATTCTCGACGCTTGTAATGCCCTTCGCTATGTTTCATCCGGGGACCTGTAGAAAGGCTCCGTATCCCCCCCCCTCCCCCCCTTGGGGCTTGAGGCCAATCGAATTATCCTTTCCTCTCCACAGAACCGGCTGTCGATACAGAGCACATGAATGCGTCATTGAATTGGATTATTTCTCCATCAGTTCGGCAGTTAGATTCGATTCTGATACGTCACCGGACTGAGGCTGATGTTGTTTACAACATCAAAACACAATCAACAACGCTGTAGCATGTCATCGTAACCTAATAGATCCGACATCATTATGGATGAAATCACAGTTACGTCATTACGGAAGCAGAACAGAACGTGAAGTAATTGCTTTTGGATTTCTACCCGACTAACAAAATGTACAACGAAATTATATCTTCACCTCAGGACATATATTAACAAGGTTACACACACACACATTTGAATTCTATCTTTAGCCTTCGTGAATAATATACACTGTGCACAGTGAAAGAAGGAATGTACATCTATTATTCTATCGACAAAAGATTTTCAATCTATAAAATTTTGTGATACGATAATATAAGTTTAGGTTCAAAATAACAAACTAATAAAATAATATATAACATAGAACAAAGCACACTAAAATCATGTATTTCTTCACAGAACATGCAAAATAAGTGAAGCAGTATTGATAAGCTCTATCAGTTACAGTGCGTCTGCGCTCGTAAAAGACTGTGGAAACGGTTAAATATCAGACATTCTTTTCCGCTGCCTTCGGAAAATTCAATGAACTGAACTGAACTCCGCGGCCTATCAATATACAGCGAGCGAATTTATATAAAAAGAAAACGAGGTCGTGAAGAAGTTGCCCTCAAACCGAACGTCTCTACAAAGACGTGACTTACAGATCTAAATAGGTGACGAACTTCCTTTTCTTCCTCTTAGCGCGTTCAACATAGAGACAGTAATACGACTGTCTCAACAGTAATTCTCAAGCTACTAACAAGGGATTATTCAGAGTGATATGCCAGCGAGGTCTTTCTCCCTTCTCCCTAAATTCATGAGGTAACCGTGCCAACAAGGGCTCCCTTACCTTCTTTCAGCAACACAGACACACCACAAGGGCCCTTTCATCCCGAGTGCGAACGTGGAGAGCTATCGAGGGCCCTCCGTCCCAACATACGATATCCGAGTATCAGCGAGGGACCCTCAGGCCGGCGCAGGAGGTGGAGAGAGGTCGAGGCCTTGTTCCCCGACGTCCTCACAGGGTCTTTTCCCAGGCGAGGGGACCAGCCCAGGGGGATGACCTTCACCTTGACACAGGTTTCACGGTTCGGAGCTTCGTTCGTGCTGTCAGTGTTTACCTGTCCGGAGCCTCGGTTCGGGCGCCTGGTTCAACACCTCTTCAAAGGCCACGACGCCCTCTATCTTATCTTATCGTCAGGCAAGGGGGAGTCGTGCCACGCCTAATCAGTGGCGGTCATGAGGAGGGTCTGCAACACGTCTTTTCCATGAGAGCGTACGTGAGTACGACATAGAGCGATGCTAAACAAGAAACGGCTTATCGTGTAGTCATGAGCAACACATTTGGGTCTGGTGTCTCCCCCCTCCCTCTACCCCCCTTCCACCCCTCCCCCTTCCTGCCACCAGCCTCTTCATCGCCGCACAGCCGCTCCTTGTGACGTCACAGGCCATGTGGCAACTATCAACCTTTAAGAGGAGGCCAAGATGCACGTCCGAGGTGGTGGGGATGGTGGGGGAGAGGGGGGAGGGAAGGGGGAGGGAAGGAGGAGGGGGAGGAGGGGGAGGAGGGGCGCGCTCTCTCCTTCCCTCTTCGTACTTTACTGACTCCCGCCTGATTTCCCTTTCCGAGAGAGAGAGAGAGAGAGAGAGAGAGAGAGAGAGAGAGAGAGAGAGAGAGAGAGTGAATGAAACAGAGCGATAAAGAGAAATGCAGCACTGACACATAAAGATACCCATCCCTCCGAAAAAATAAGAAGAAAATATAAACAAAGAGATGAAAATAAATAAGTAAACACACAGAGTCAAATAATAAAGAAGACAAAAAAAAAAAGAGAAAGAAGAAAGATGAGGAGATAGCGGGCGAAGAGCGGAGGCGGCGGGTGCGAGCGTGGATATTTGGGAAATGGGAACCGGGAATTTTCACATTGGAATCATTTCCTATTCAGTTTGGAATTGGCTGGCTTTTAGGAGCGTCGCTGTGTTATTCAGCCATCTGGAATCCAGCCCCCCCCCCCAAAAAAAAAGGGGGGGGGGGAAAGAGGGAGAGAGAAATGATAAAAAAGAAAGCTAATAAAAAAAAAATTCTATCTCTGACTCGTTTTGAATCATTTTCTTTTCAGCCGTTATTCTTTTTTTTCTTTCTTTCTTTTTGCATTTGGAAGTGGAGAAGTTTGATTGTTTACTAATTCATATGTGTTTGTTTTGTTTTGTTTGCCCGCAAGTGGGTCGGGATGGCCAGAAAGCTGAAATCTCTCGAGTCTTTGCACTTTCTATTTCTTTGTTTCTGTTCGCATTCGTTTATTCCATTTTTCACCTACCATCATTATCATTGTTATTATCATCATCATCATCAACACCATTATCATCATCATCGTGGTTACCATTATTATTGTTATTCTTATTACTGTTACTACCATCGTACTTGATGTCATTACTCTCATTACCATCACCATCATCACCATTACCGTCATTATCTTCACTTTCTATTTTAGTGGCAACCAAAATTTTGCATTTCCACCCCCTTTCTTTTTTATTTTTAATAATCTTTGTTTGACGGACCAGTGTCAATATTATCATGTATATTTGCCTTCTGAAAATAAAGTAAATATTACGTTTAAAATTTCTCGTCCCATCTTGTCTCGCCCATATGCCTGCCTGCCTGCCTGCCTGTCTGTCTATCTGCCTGTCTGCCTGCCTGCCTGTCTGTC
>BOPN01001799.1:160273-162773 GCA_017312705.2 Penaeus japonicus | reverse complement strand
ACCAATACCAAGAGAGACAGCCGGACGAATCTCCCTAAGAGATGAAAGATAATAATGATTCCGCACTGCAAGAGCCGGACCTCCGTGTCTTGTGGGGAATCATTCGATCTCAGCCACACCTTTTTTTTTCTACTCTCGCCACGCGTTCCATATTGATAAATCCCATCCACACGGATGACCTACTCCTCCCCCTCCCCTCCTCCTCCTCCTACTTTGTGATCTGCCCTCCTCCTCCTCCTTGGTGACCTCCCCTCCTCCTACACGGTGACCTCCGCTCTTTCTTCTTCTCCTCCTCCTCTTCCGTGGTGACCTCCCTTCCTCCTCCTCCTCTTCATCTTTGGTGACCTCCCCTCCTCCTCCTCCTCCTCCTCGGTAACCTCCCCTTCTCCTCCTCCTCCTCCTCCTTGGTGACCTCCCCTCCTCCTCCTCCTCCTCTTCATCTTTGATGACCTCCCCTCCTCCTCTTCCTCCTTGGTGACCTCCTTTCCTCCTTGGTGACCTCCCCTCTTCCTCCTCCTCCTCCTCCTCCTTCTCCTACTCCATGGTGACCTCCCCTCCTCCTCCTCCTTAGTGCCCCCCCCCTCCTCCCTCATCCCTCCTCCTCAGAGACGTCACCAAAGCCCGTCTCCTCGTGAATCCTTCTCGTAACCCCACCCACCGAGGAGACACTTGCAACACGCAGTACAGCACACAGACCGGCGATTATTGTCCTCTTCAGTTTTACATCGTGTGGGAATGAGGGGTGGGTGGGGGGCTGATAGTGGGGATGGATGGGGGGATGGGAGGGAAGGCTGGGGAAGGGGAGATGGGGAAATGGTGGAGAGGGGAGATGGGGGGAATGGTGGAGAGGGGAGATGGGGGGAATGGTGGAGAGGGGAGATGGGGGGAATGGTGGAGAGGGGAGAAAGGGGGATAGGGGGAGGGGGTAAGGGAGAAGGGAAGAGAGAGGGGAGAAGCGGGGATAGGGGGGAGGGGGTAAGGGAGAAGGGAAGAAAGAGGAGAGAAAGGGGGGGATTGAGAGGAGAGAGAGGGGGGGGGTTGAGAGGAGAGAGAGAGGGGGGGATTGAGAGAAGAGAAAGGGGGGGTTGAGAGGAGAGAAAGGGGGGGGTTGAGAGGAGAGAGAAAGGGGGGGTTGAGAGGAGAGAGAGAGGGGGGGGGGATTGAGAGGAGAGAAGGAGGGGGGGGGATTGAGAGGAGAGAAGGGCGGGGGGAGTCCGAGTGACATCACATCCATACACTTTGATCATGAGACCGGAAAGGCAATTGCAATATCTGGCTTTTGATAACGGGCTTCTTGTTTCTATGAATGACATATTTATTATTCCTTTTTCCTTTATTCTTCTCCTTGTTCTTCTCCATTTCTTTTTATCGACTGAGAAGTTTGGAAGAAGAGAGGGATAAAAGTGGCCGATTTTTTTTTTCTCTCTCTTTCTATTTGGTTTTAGTCAAATTCGTTTCATATTCTTTCATCATGAAAATAATCCAATTTTGTGATTTAATAGACCTATATTACTGTATTTGTTAAATATTGATCATAATTTCCAACCCTATCTTCAGCATCATCATAACTGACATCTATAGTACTATCCCTATCATTAAGCCTATTAACATTACAATTACCAATTTTAACACTAACCTGAAACGAAAGTCACCCTAAATCCAAAGGAAAAAAAAATCATATTTCAAAAACGACGCATTTCGTATTTCCGTTTTTTTTCCCCACTTTGATGCTGCATCGATGAAGCGGCCGACCAAGTGTGTTATCTCGTCACTCGTATTCTATTTCGGCCTAGGTATATATTTTTTGACAGTCTGCATTTCATACTTATTTATGAGCTCAGTTTTGGCACTTGTTATGTCCATTTAACAAAAATTGCATGTATAATGTACTCACAAACTGCGGGTATTTATTCGTAGTCTTCATCTTATTCTAGAGCATGATTCAAAAGATTACTTTGCCTATATTTCAATAATATTGTAGTTCCCTGTAAGGATGCAAAAATATTCAAGCTTATCAGAAAAACCAAAATTTAAACTTGAAAAAGTTTCTAATAAAAAATGAAGTCGGACAAGTCAAGAGTAAAATTATGAATCCTTCTTAAATCCTTTCCATTTTCCTTAACAGAAAAAAACTAACCAATCAACATATAGAAAAAGATAGCATAATAAGAAACAAATAAACAAATACATTACACACTTCTAGGAAATAATCCTTAATGCGCGATCTAACAAACCACAAAAGAAAAGAGAGGAAAAGAAAAGAAAAGAAGAAAAAAATCAAAACACCACGAAAGTACTCAACACGGAACTATTCCACAACGCGTGTTCCAAAGGCTTCATATATCAGGGTTGTACTATTAATGAAACATCTTGGGACACGGAGCCAAGAAGCAATTTCTGTTCCTTCTAGCATGTAATTGGATTACTTGCACTTACTCTACACTTTCTCTCTCTCTCTCTCTCTCTCTCTCTCTCTCTCTCTCTCTCTCTCTCTCTCTCT
>BOPN01001799.1:147773-157773 GCA_017312705.2 Penaeus japonicus | reverse complement strand
TTTCCCCTTTCTCTTCCTCTCCCTCTCTCTTTCCTCCCTCTCCCTCATTGTCCTCTCTCTTTCTCCCTACTTTCCCCTTCTCCCCGCCTCCTTGCCTCCCTCCCTCCCTCCAGGGCGGGTCATAATTAGCATATATTCAAATCCCCGGCCTTGTCCGACCTCCCAGAAATATAAGGGAGATGAAACACAGCGCCTCTGTTAGAGTCTGTGACTACGCGCGGAAGATTTAATCAGCTGATGCGAAAGACAAGGTGCAGCGGCGGCGAGAGCTTATACAAAATCTTCGCTAATTTGGAGGAAAAAAAAAAAGATAAATGAATTAAACGAAAGGGAAAGAAAAATATATAGGAGGGTTGTTGAGAATGTCTCTTGTCAGGTTCTGCTGAGCGGAAAGTTCAAATGATTTTTTTTTTTTTTCTTTTTTTTTTTCTTTTGGTGTGTGTTTTGGAGGGGGGAGGGAGGGAGGGAGGGATGGAGGGAGGGAGAGAAGGATTGAGAGGGAGGGAGGGAGAGAAGGATTGAGAGAGAGAGAGAGAGAGAGAGAGAGAGAGAGAGAGAGAGAGAGAGAGAGAGAGAGAGAGAGAGAGAGAGAGAGAGAGAGAGAAAGAGGGGAATTTTGTGAGCAAAGGAGGGAGAGAGGGAGGGAGGAGGTAGACTTTCTAGAACTATATACGCGAATATATATTTATATATGCATTGTGTGTGTAGAGGCTAACAAAAAATACAAAGGCACAAACATCAACGTACAAACACAGAAAATCAAGCGCACTCTGACATAAAGCACACACACACACACACACACACACACCTAATACGTATACTCACATAAAACGTTATATTTATTCCTAAATTCTCATAACACGCGGGGAAACAATGACACTGTGAATACCTGGGGGGTGGGGGGTGAGGAGTGGTAAGGGGTTGGATGAAAAAGAGTAAGGGACAGGGGGCAGGGGTGGGTGGTTGGGAGGGGGAGAGGGAGTGGGAGGGGGGAAGGAAGCTACACAACACAGGTTGGAGGGGAGGAGGGGGAGATGGCAAGGTGTTTCGAGACAATGGGTAAGGGAGGTGGGAAACAGGGGATGAGGGGGGAGGTGGGAGGAGGGGAAGGTAAAGGGTAATGGAAAGAGTGGAAGAAGGAGTAGTTTAAGGGTAAGGGAAATGGGGAGGGGAAGGGAAGGAGCGGTTGAAGGGGGAGAGGGAGGGGGAGGGAGAGGGGGTGGGGAAGGGTCAGGAGTGGGAGTATGGAAAGGAAAAGAAGAAAAGAAGAAGAAAGAAGAAGAAGAAGAAGAGAGAAGAAAAACGTGTTTAGTCGGAATGAAGGGTGGGGATGGGGTGGGGTGGGGGGTGAGGGGTGCACAGAGAAATATGCAAAGCTCGTCGGAGTCTAAACGCAAAGTGTACCACGATGGCGATGGGAAATGCGTGTTGATACGAGTCCAGGTCGCGCCTTCGGTGTCAAGGGGAAGCCGTGTCACTGAAATGGGCTTGAGTGTGTAGGGGGGGGGGGGGGGAGGAAGGAAGGAAGGAAGGAAGGAAGGAAGGATGGAAGGAGGGGAGGAGGGATAGAGGGAGAGAGGGAGAAAGAGAGTGAGAGAGAGAGAGAGAGAGAGAGAGAGTTTGAGTCAGACAGAGACAGAGAAAGAGTGAGAGAGAGAGAGAGAGAGAGAGAGAGAGAGAGAGAGAGAGAGAGAGAGAGAGAGAGAGAGAGAGAGAGAGAGAGAGAGAGAGAGAGAGAGAGAGAGAGAGAGAGAGAGAGAGAGAGAGAGAGAGAGAGAGAGAGAGAGAGAGAGAGAGAGAGAGAGAGAGAGAGAGAGAGAGAGAGAGAGAGAGAGAGAGAGAGAGAGAGAGAGAGAGAGAGAGAGAGAGAGAGAGAGAGAGAGAGAGAGAGAGAGAGAAAGAGAAAGAGAAAGAGAGAGAGAGAGAGAGAGAGTTTGAGTCAGACAGAGACAGAGAAAGAGAGTGAGAGAGAGAGAGAGAGAGAGAGAGAGAGAGAGAGAGAGAGAGAGAGAGAGAGAGAGAGAGAGAGAGAGAGAGAGAGAGAGAGAGAGAGAGAGAGAGAGAGAGAGAGAGAGAGAGAGAGAGAGAGAGAGAGAGAGAGAGAGAGCGAAAGAGAGAGAGAGAAAGAGAAGGGGGAAAGAGAGGTAGAAAGAGGAAGAGAAAAAGAAAGAGAGAGACAGAGAGAGAGAGAGATAAAGACCGAGAGAGAGCGAGTGGATGTAAATCATCATAATCATCATACCTATTACTACTACATATCAATGCAGCTTCCAAGCATCGTGCATCATGCATGAGGACCCTGATTAAATGGATGTCGGTCTCAAAATTATTACAGTTTCCTGAATGTTTAACTCTGGAGTTTAAACTATTTCACAAGTGAGGTGAGATTTTCCATATATTTTCGATGATAATATAAAAACTGGTGGATGATCTATTTCTAAAAAAAAATATCTATGATTATTTCTACAGGTGAATTAAGGATCTGTGTCTGTATTTTTTTTTTTTTTTTTCTTGTTTTTTTTATAACTACTTTACGTTGAAAAGTTCATAGATTTGAAACAACATTTGCAGAACTTCAAGAATAAGGGATTTTCACGTGTAATCTGACGCACGGAAGGATTCTCCATAAGAGGATTCGTTTTATTCTGTTTCCAAAATAAGGTGCTCTGCATATCCTCACGGACACGTACATGCTATTCCGTACATGTAACCGTACACATAAATTCGCATCAGCACGCACATCGATGCATATAAGGGCACAAGATCGCTAGGAGACACAGACATACACCCACACACTAACACACACACACACACACACACATACACATACATACACACACACACACACACACACACACACATCCACACCCACACACGCACTCTAAGCAACAGCCACCCACACAAACGTCCACAAAATCGACAGCGGACACACAGCCAGACAGCGCGCGCAAAGGAAAGCCGAAAGTCCTCCCGCCGAGGCAGATGATCCGGGACCTGCCGACCGACCCAGACGATGAGACGTTTCCTCGAAGGACCTGTCAGGACGGAGACAATGGCAGAGAAGGAGGGAGGGAGGGAGGGAGGGAGGGAGGGAGGGAGGGAGGGAGGGAGGGAGAGGGAGGGAGAGGGAGGGAGGGAGGGAGAGAGAGAGAGACGGAGGGTGAGGGAAAGAGAGAGAGGAAGAGCGAGAGCGAGATAAGGAGGCAGAGAGAGAGAGAGAGAGAGAGAGAGAGAGAGAGAGAGAGAGAGAGAGAGAGACCTGTCAACGCCCCCACGCTAAGACACCGAGATCCTCTTCTTGGCCGACTGTCAACGCCTACTGTCGCCTTCTTCAGGATGGAAGAAAGGAGGAAGGGGAGAGGGGGGGGGGGGGAGGGAGGAGGAGGAGGTGATGGAGGTGATGGAGGGGAGGAAGAAGGCGGAGGAGGAGGAGGAGGAGGAGGAGGAGAAGAAGGAAGAGGAGGGAGGACGAGGAGAAGGAGGAGGAGGGAGGACGAGGAGGAGGAGGGGGAGGAAGGACGAGGAGGAGGAGGAGACGGAGGGAGGGAGGGAGGGAGGGAGAAGGAGGACGAGGAGGAGAAGGGAGGGAGGGAGGGAGGGAGGGAGGGAGGGAGGGAGGGAGGGGGAGGGGGAGGGGTAGGGGAAAAGGAAAAGGATTGGGGGAGAGGGGTGTAGGGTAAGAAGGGGTAGGGTGCAGGAGGATGGGGTAAGTGAGAGATGGAAGAGGAGGGTGAAGAGGGAGGGAAAGGGGTGGGGGTGGGGGGAGAGGCATGTATGTATGTATGTATGTATGTATGTGTGTGTGTTTTGTGGAAGGATAATGGAGGGGGGGGGGGGGTAAAAAGGAAGTTAGATACGTGTGTTTTCCTTCCAGAGGTTTATCATATTGTCTGTCAAGAACAAAGGAAAATAAAAAGAAAGAAGAAAAAAATAGATAAACAAATGAACAGACACACAGAAAAATAGATATAACAGTAAAGAGAAGAGGCATAAAAATGACCTCCCCTCCCCATGATGACCCCTCCCTCTTCCTTGGTACCCAGCCCCCCACCCTAATAAAGAATTCCTTCGTTAGCCTTCATCCCCTCCTCCTCCCTTCTCTATCGTCACACTTTCCCTCTTATCCCTTCCCCTCTCTTCCCTTACCCTGTCCCTCCTTCTCCCTCCACCCTTTCTCTCTCCCCTCCGTCCTCCCTTTTTTCCTTCCCCTCTAACACCAATCTCAATCTTCGTCTACCATCTTCTTCCCACCCCCTCCTTCCTTACATTATTCCTGTCCCCCCGCTCCTTTCTTTACTATTTCCTATCTCCCTCCACCTCCCTCTGTCCTCTCCTAGCTCTTTCCCTTCCCCCACAATTCCTAACCCCCATTCCTTCCTCTTCGCATCTTCCCCCCTTCTAATATAGATACTACCGCCCCTACTCGAATCACCCTCACTCACTCACTCAATAAATTTCTCTCTCTCTCTCTCTCTCTCTCTCTCTCTCTCTCTCTCTCTCTCTCTCTCTCTCTCTCTCTTGCTCTTCTTACTTCTTTCTCCTCTCTCCCTCCCCTCCCTCTCTCCCCTCCTCTTCTCCTCCCCATCCCTCTCTTCCTCCTCCCCTCCCTTCCCTCCCCCTTCTTATCTCTCCCCTCCTTCCTCTTCTTTCCTCCCCTTCTTTCTCCCCATCTCTCCCCCTCCCTTCACTCACTCCCTCCCCCTCCCTCTCTCTCTAAAAAAAAAAGAAAAAAAAAGTCAACATGGACCCGCCTTCTTCCCCCCTAGAACCACAGGCTCTCGGGGGCAGGGATGTGGTTCCTCAATGCGAGAACCGTGTAACCTTGCTGGCCTTTTATGCCCGAGTCCAATAACGTGAATGAAGGTCCATTTTGTAGCTGTCGGCTGCGGGATGGCGGAGGGGTAGTGGGGAGAAAGAGGGAAGGGGGAGAGAGAGGGGGGAGGGGGTGGGAGGGGGAGAGAGGGCAAGGGGAGAGACGGAGGAGGACGGGAAGGAGGAGGGGAAGGAGAGAGAGGGGAGGGGGGGAGGGAAGGGAGGGAGAGGAGAGACGGAGGAGGGAAAGGAGGAGGAGGAGGGGAAGGGCAGGGTAGGGGGGAGGGGTAGTGAGGAGGGTGTGGAGGGGGAGAAAGAGGGAAGGGGGAGAGAGAGGGGGAGAGAGAGGGGGGAGAGAGGGCAAGGGGAGAGACGGAGGAGGACGGGAAGGAGAGGGGAGGGGGAGAGGGAAGGGAAGGGAGGGAGAGGAGAGACGGAGGAGGGGAAGGAGGAGGAGGAAGAGGGGAAGGGCAGGGTAGGGGGGAGGGTGGGGAGGGGGAGAAAGAGGAGGGGTAGTGGGGAGGGGCAAGGGGGGAGAGAGGGGAGGGGGAGGGCGGAGGGAAGGGAGGGGGAGAGAGAGGGGAGGGGGAAAGAAGAGGGAGGGTAGGGAGTAGGGGAAGGAGGAGGGAAAGGGGAGGGGAAGTATAGGGATGTAGGAGGGATAAGATAAGTGGAAGGGGGGAGAGTAGCGTCGGAGGGGGAGGTGAGGGGTGTAAGGGGAATAGGGATGTAAGGGGTGGGGAGAAAGGGGAGGAAAACGAGTAGGGGTGAAGAGAAGAGGAAGGGGGAGGCAAGGGAAAGGGTTTGGGTGGGGGAGAGAAGAGGGAAAAAGGGAAAAAGGGACAAAAGAGAGAGGGGGAGGGGGAGGGTTGGGAGGGGGGAGGGGGGAGGGGGGAGGGGAGAGGGAGAGAAGAGGAAGGGAGAAGTGAAGAAGGGTAGTAACGTAGGGTGGAATGGCGGACAGGAGGAGGGGGGATAGTAGGCTGGAAGGGAAAGAGGGCGGGGGAGGGAGGGTTGAGGGAGGGGGGGTGAGGTTGGGGAGGAAGGGACGGAGGGGAGAATGAGGGTAAAGTAAGGGAGTAGAGAAGAAGTGAAGGGAAAAGCAATGATGGAGGAGGGAAATAAGAAAAGGAAAGAAGGAGGGAAGGTGGAGGAGAAAAAGAAGAAGGGAAGGAAGGAAGGAGAAAAGGAATGAAAGAAGGAGGGAAAAGGGAGGCGAAAAAAAGGGTGAAGGGTGTAGACGGGAGGGATGGAGAGCGAGAGAGATGAGGAAGAATAGCAGGGTGGAAGGGAAAGAGAAAGGGATGAAGAGAAGGGATGGCAGGAGAGAAGAAAAGGGGAATATTAATAGAAAGAAGAAATAGGAGAAGGAGAGGGAAAATGAGAAGAAGAAGAAGAAGAAGAAGAAGAAGAAGAAGAAGAAGAAGAAGAAGAAGAAGAAGGAAGGGAAGAGAAAAACGAAGACGAATAAAAGGAGAAGCTGTGGAGAAAGGAAAAGGAAGTAAAGATATTAGAAGACAAATGAAGGAGGGGGAAACAGAGGGCGAAGAAGCACAATAGTGTGACCACGAAAAAAGAAAAGAAAAAAAAATGGGGATCAACTTGCAACCACGAAGAATGAATGACAGAAAAGAAGCGAAAAAGCGAAAGAGCAATGCGTGTAAACATAGACAGACAAAGGGACCGATAAGCAGATAGACAGACAAACGAACTAATAAGACAGACAGACAGATCGACCCACGGATTATTTTGATAAGTATTCAAGGGGTGTGATTCCACTGCATTATTCACCCCTCACGTGGTACACCTTCCGCCAATGCAGGTAATAATTAGTGGCTATAAAACCGTCTATATATAACACTTGGGATGATGTAACGCGTGCTGTATCCTCCTCGCTAGTAATTTTGCTTTGTGGCTATAACATGTAATGAAAAATCACTTGGTCGTGTTTATGTTGCGGGATATTTTGTATGAAGATTGTCTTTCTGCATGCTAGTGGGGTCCTTCATCTCTTGATTTTTGTTCGCTCTCTCTCTCTTTCTTAATCACTCTGACTTGAGCTCTCTCTCTAAATCTAATGCTCTCTCTCTCTCTCTAACTCAAATTAACTCACTAACTCACTAACTCTCTCTCTCTCTCTCTCTCTTTCTCTCTCTCTAATTCCAACTCTCTCGCTCTCGCTCCCCTTCCCTCCCTCCCTCTAAAATCTGACAAGAATCTAATTGAAATGACCGAGAGTTTCGTATTTTAAAGCTCCTTAAGAAAAAAAAAAGATCTTAATGCTATTCATTTTTTCTACAACTCCCCCCAAAAAGAGGTGTCTAAAGTTTGGTACTTAGCAACTTTCCGTTCTCGAAGTGGCGAAAAGAAATGAATATTCATAAGAACTTTTTTGTGTGTATAGGTTTCGGGAATTTTCCTCTATAACTAAGTAATGTTTGTAGTATTTTTTTTTTTTTTTAATCTAATGTCTTGAGAGTTGCAGGTTAATGTATAAGTGTTATTTGCAAGACGGTAAAATTTGGTAGCTAGATTTTTTTTTTTTTAATTACTCTCTTGCAATCTCTCCACTTCCTCTCTCTCTCTCCTTCTCCCTATTCTCTTCCTTCTATCCCCAACCCCTCTCTATCTTTTACTCTCACACACTCTCTCTCTCTCTTTCACACACACTCTCTCTCTCTCTCTCTCACTAATTTATACAAATTCAAACAAACAGCAAACATGTCTAATATCTTCTTCATCATATAGCATGTTGACCAAAGCCTTCAATCCATTCTCAGTAATTACTACTTTCCCGTTTCATCATCGCGATATCAAATTCGCTTTTATCGAGAAAAAAAAAGCCTTGTCATGACACGCTTCAATTCTATTTTTGGAATCTTCCCCTGCACAAACGTCTCATCATGAAACCTTCAGTTCATTTCTAAAACATAGGTTCATCTAAGACCACCTTCACTTCAAGATATTAAAACATTAGATTGCTTTGATGCCGAATTAACTCATATCATAAGATCGGTTGAGTCTCCAGTAGGTGGGGCCTTGCAGGACTCAGCTCCCTTAATAGTTGAGAAAATTTTCCTCCACCAGACATGAGTGGCTATAACTCCGGTAAAATCTATGACTTTTTCCTTTTCACTAAATCGGTAGGCAATATTTATTTTTAAATTGAGAAAACAGTCCGGTTGGATCCTGAATCTTTAAAATGGCAGTATTATTTGCAAAACCGCCAGTTTCTTCTATAATATATCACTTTTTAAGAAGTACGTTTCGCCTTAAATCCCAGAACAGTAAAAATACTATCCCTTAAAAATAAAAAAATAAAAAAATAAGTCCGTTTCTCCTACCATCCCAAAACATGGCGCCCATCCGACGGCAGCCACGGTGAGTTATGGCCGAGGTAGGATGAGGAGCCAAACCTGTGCCAGTCTAGACTCTTCACCTGAACCCAGCTTTCATGTTGAACTATCGGCTTTAATTAATCTACGTGGTGAGTGTGAGGGCCAGCAGTAAACACGAGAGTTTGTATCCCAGCGCTCTCTATGCATCAGCTCATCCTCCCCCCCCCCCTCTCCCCTGTCGCTTTCCGTTCCCCTTCCCCTGCACCGCCCCCCCCCCCCCACCCTCTTGTATCCCTCTCTCTCCCTCCTTCCTGCATCCAGGGTTATCACCGTCTTTGCAAAATTTAGACTTTGCAATAACGTTTATATTAGATACAGGATGTGTACTAAATTCATATGCAGAATGTAAATTAAATACATATATGCATGTATATAAATAATGTGTGTGTGTGTGTATTATTATATTATATATATTATATATATTAAATAATATATAATATATAATATATAATATATATATATATGAATATATATATATATATATATATAACATTCACACACAAGTACTCGCAGCAGATAAAGATCCCGAAAATTAGATATATGACGAAAATAAATGGATTTTGGATATCTTATGCATCATCTAAGTACTAATCATATACCCTCGACCCTATAGCCACATTCTACACCCGTTCCTTGAGAATTCATGTTCCTCAAAACTAAAACAAAACTTCTTGCTGAAAAAAAACAGTCGAAGGAAAGAGAAAAGAGAAGGTGAAACTGGACGACAAGGTGGATGACTGACCAATTCCCGACGCATTCACGCACTGCTAACCTCACACGCCGGTAGGTGATGCGTTACCGTGACGAAAGTCATCTTGCAACGTTTTTTTTTTTTTTTTTTTTTTTTTTTCAGGGGTGCTTATTTGGATAATCAGTACATAGTGTTTACAAACTTTAACGTGTAGGTCTGGTTTTATCGTTTATGGATTTAAAAAAAATTATATCTTAAGACTAGCAGATACGTCTTGCTCGTCCACTTTGTTCTTATAGAAAGGGAAAGGCAAAGTCCTTCGTCCTTATTCGTTTTACGTTTTCCTTTAACTGGTCGTTTGCGCTTCTTGGCAGTCATTGCTTTGATTGGCCTTCTGCCCGCAGGGTCGTAACGGTAAACCAAGGTCCTATCACCGGCGACTATTTGTTGAGGAAATGTCTTCAGGATTTGCATTCCAGCTCTAGAATCTACATCCTTCCGGTTCTCTATCTACAAAGAAGGATTGACCATCGTCACCAGCTGATCTGATGGTCGTGGTGGGAGTATTAGTTCTCGTCACCAGCTGATCTGATTGCCGTGGTGGGAGTATTAGTTTTCAGCACATGATAACCCGACCGTTGTGGTGGAAGTATTAGTTCTCGCAGTTGATCTGACCATCGTGGAGGGAATATCAAACTGCGCTTGAGGCAGTTAAAACGCAAGCCTAGTTGTTGTTTTTCAAAAACAGGTGTTGGACTATGGCTTGTGACGTCGTATGTAAATAAAAGTTTTTGGTACACATGTACCAATGTGTGTGTGTGTATGTGTGTGTGTGTGTGTGTGTGTGTGTGTGTGTGTGTGTGTGTGTGTGTGTGTGTGTGTGTGTGTGTGTGTGTGTGTGTGTGTGTTCTCATGTCCACTTCTAAGCCTTTTAGAAAAAAAAGAAAAAACTAATAAGCAGTATATACATGCCTTTTAGAAAAAAAAGAAAAAACTAATAAGCAGTATATACACCTGCAAAACACACTTACTGCAATAATCACCTTTTGCATACGTATTTGTGCCTTTTCTTTAATTTCTAGTCCAAAAATAACCTGTA
>BOPN01001799.1:140273-142773 GCA_017312705.2 Penaeus japonicus | reverse complement strand
GGCGGGGGGGAAGGGGGAGGACGTGGAGGGACAGGAGAAGGAAAAGAAAAGGAGAGTAATGATGATGAGGAGAAAGGAAAAGGAGAACGAGAAATAATAATACAAACCAACAGGCAAAAAAAAAAAAAGACCAATGTCATAAAAAAAAAGACTAAAGCGATATTACACGGATGATCTCAATCGTGCACTGAACTGAATAGAAAGCTGATGCGATAAGAAAAAAAAAAAAAAAAAAAAAAAAAAAAAAAAAAAAACAGAAAAACAACAACATATATATCATTTAATCAGTCATGTCAAACATTCGGCAATTCTTGAAGGTTTTAAAATGGCTGATGACAGCATTCCCGAAATTTTGGAATCAGGAAATCAGTCTGTTCCTATTTAATTTGCTTAGTAAGATTTATTTTCTGGTTATTATTTTTGTTTTTCCAAATTCGTATCGCTTTGAAAAATCGATTAAAATGATTTAGATAATAATGCTTGTGGTAATGGTAATGGCTGTATAGTCGGTAATAAAATGTTTAAATGCTTGATAACGGTAATGCAAATGCTGCTGCTGTTGTTATTGTTGATGATAATTTTGATAAAACATTAATGATAGCAATAGCAATAAACCTAATAATAAAAACGACAACAAAATTAATAACATTAAAGATGACTTTCTTTTTTATTCACAAACTCACCTAATTACGTGTGCGCTTGTTTGTCCTTTTTCTATTCTATTTCCTCCTTCTCATGTTTTTCCTTCCTTATTTCTTTCTTTCTGTCCTTCTGTCTTTTTTTTCTTTCTTCCATACTTCCCCTTCCCTGGACGTTTACGAAATAGTAAAGGGAAGGCCGGGCAAAGAAAAAAAAAGGGGGGGGGGGATTTGAACTAATTTGAACTGGCTCTTCCCTCTACCTCCTTCCCCCTCTCCCCGCCTTCCCTCTTTGATTTATATCCGAAAGAGGAAGGGGGAGAAGGCTGGATGGGAGGGGGGGATACTCCTCCTTATCCCTAGCCATGAGGGGGGGGGGGGGAGTCACGGTGGAAGAGGGAGGTGATGGGGGAGTCAGGGAGGACGGGGTGAGATGGAGGGGGGTTAAGAGTTAGGGGTGAGGGTGGAGATGGGTGTAGGATAAGGGGATGGGGTAGGGTGAGATGGGGGAGAGGGAGGGGGGTTTAGGGAGATAGGAGTGGGGGTGGGGTGGAATAGTGGGGGGCGGAATGGAGAGGAAGACATGTGTGGAATGAAGGGAAGGGAATGTAGAGGCAGGATAGAGAGGGGGAGGAGAGGGGGTGGGGGAAGGCACAGGATAGAATGGGTGGCAGGCGGACTACTACGGCGAGACGAGGGGAAAGAGGTGGAAGAGGGGAGTGGGGGGTGGAGATAAGAGGGGAAAGCGTGAGTAGGATGAGGGGAAAGTAGAGGCAGCGAGTACAGTACTGAGTACAGGGGGTACCGAGGGATGTTGCAAGATAGACACTGAGAGGCTGATGCTAAGAGGGTGAGGGGAGGGGTTAGGGAGGAGGGAGGAGTTGGGGCTCGGTGGGGGGGGGGGGGGGTAAGTGCAAGAACGTTGCTTAGAGCAGGTTCCCGGAGGGCTGTCAATTAGCCGCCACCGCTGTGCCATCCCCCCAACAAGGGCCACCGCATGTGTGACCCCGCTGCTCATAATCTGTCTGCCTGTCTGTCTTTCTCTTTCTGCCCCCCCCCCCCCTCTCTCTTTGATTCTGTCTCACTTTCTCACTCTCACTCCCTTCCTTTCTCTCCTCTTCTCACATCTTTTCTCTCCTCTTCTCATTCCCTTTCTTTCCCTCTCCTCCCTCCTCCCTGGACCTCTCCCCCCTTCTTTCTCTCCCTCTCGTCCCTTTTTCTTTTCCTTTCTCCCTCTCCCTCTCTTCCCTTCTCCCTATCCCCCTCTTCCCTTCTCTTTCTCCTTCTTCTCCCTCACTTCCTTTCTCCCTGTCTCTCCCTCGCTATCTCCATCTCCTTCCCTCTATCCCTCTCCCTCTCCTCCCTTCTCCTGTCCCACCCTCGATCTTTCCATCTCCTTCCCTTCTCCCTCTCCTCCCTTTTCCCTTCTCCCTCTCTCCCCCATTCCTCTCCTCCTACCCCTCCCTCCCTCATTCCCTCCTTCCCTCTCCTCCTACCCCTCCCTCCTTACCTCTCCTCCTACCCCTCCCTCCCTCGTTCCCTCCTTCCCTCTCCTCCTACCTCTCCCTCCTTACCTCTCCTCCTACCCCTCCCTCCCTCATTCCCTCCTTCCCTCTCCTCCTACCCCTCCCTCCTTCCCTCTCCTCCTACCCCTCCCTCCTTCCCTCTCCTCCTACCCCTCCCTCCTTACCTCTCCTCCTACCCCTAACCTCCCTCTCTCCCTCCTTCCTTCCCTCCCCCTCCCTCCCTCCCTCCCTCCCTCCCTCCCTCCCTCCCTACCTTCCTCCGTTTCCTTCACGCTCATATTCATACCCTTCCTTAAACGCGACCTTCCGCTCCTTCGCAGCATGAAGACGGTCACG
>BOPN01001799.1:127773-135273 GCA_017312705.2 Penaeus japonicus | reverse complement strand
GGTGATAACAATAAAGATACTACTACTACTACTAATAATAATAATATTTTTTTTTCTTTTATAATCATAATAATAATAATAACAACAATCATTATCATCATCATAATAAAAGCAACAATGGTATTGATAATGATGACGATGATAAGGAGGAAGACGATGATAATAATAACATCATGAGAGCACTTGGAGATCGAAAACTCATAATCTACACAAAATATCTTGGAGTGGATTATCTAGCTACACTCAGACATTCTCTCTCTTTTTCTCTTTCTTTCTTTCTTTCTTTCTTTCTATCTTTCTTTCTTTCTCTCTCTCTCTTTTTCTTTCTTTCTCTCCTTCTTCCTGCCTCCTCCCTCTCCCTTTCCTTCGCTCTCTCTCCCCCTCTCCCTCTTCACCCCCCCCCCCCTCCCTCCAAGGCAAGGCAAGCCGTAGCACATTCCGCTCACACCGCCTCTAAATCCTCGGGCAATAAGTGACCACATCCCGAAGAGAAACACCCGCCGTGAGAAGCATTTCCCCTTTTCTCCCCTTTCCCCTTGTTGCTATGTTGCGGCCAGCGGTGTGCTGCTATGTGTAGGTTGTTGCCCTTATGAGGTTAAATATTTACCCCTTCGTGATCTTTCTCTTGTGTCTATGTTGTGGCGGTGTGTTGTGTTTCTTTCTCAGTGTGTTTCGACACCCCGTCCTCCTCTTTCCCTCCCTCATTTTTTTTTTTTTTTTGGGGGGGAGGGGGATTCTTGTCTTGTTGCTATATTGTGGTGGTATGTTGTATTTATCTTTCCCCTTATGTGGATTTCCCCCCCCCCCTTTCTCTGCTATTTTCTTTGTTGCTATGTTGTGGAAGATTCCCCCTCCCCCTTTTCCTTCTCTTTCCTCGGAGCTATGTTGTGTATAAACCCCCCCCCCCTCCCACACACACACACTCCCTTATCTTCTCATGCCTCCGTTGCTATGTTGTGGCGATGCGCACGGCGTACGCTACCCTTCATGTGGCAATTCTCCCCCCCCCCCTTTTTTTTAGAGCTACGTTCTGGCGATGTGTAGTGCGTATGTTTCCCCTCATGAGACGGGCTGTCTGCCTCCTTCCCCTTCTGAGATTTGCGATCATCTCTCCGTTACGTGGAGATGCTGTGATTGGGAGAGGCTACGCTCGGATAGTCTTGCTGTGAAGTCCTCTGGGTGGTTCTGGGGGGGGGGGGGGTCTTAGCATTTGGATCAACACGCCCCCTTTAGTAGCTGGGCCTAATCTCCACGCCATTCCTCCCTCTCATATTAATCCAAATGATTAAAAATCACTCTTGAATTAAGAGCAAAATGGAAAATTCCGTGTCTTTCTGTCCTTTACTGAGCAAAAAAAAAATTGTATAATCAGCACACTTATATAAAGCAACACTTGTTAAGAGAATTCCAAACATTTTTTATTTCTTCATCCCCCCCTTTCCTGCGGTAAGACCTTCTGATTTAGGCCTAAATAGATTTTGGCTTTGATTTAAATATACAAGCCTATCCTCTTCTACACATGTAGAAGAGGATATGTGTAATTACAACATAGCAAAATATGTGTAATTACATCATAGCAAAAAGTAGTTATAATACACCTCAACATAAAACACCAAGACAATCCTACAAAATCAACACCTACATCATACACATCATTCACATCATCAAATAACACCCTCACACCAACAGTATATACCTACACACATACCATCACCAACGACAACATAAAACACTACAACCAACATCACACAGCATACAACATACACCACCACCTACAAAAGCATAGAACATATACATCAAGAAAATAACAAAGAACATACACACCCCCAACAAAAGCAACATAGAACATAGACATCACCCCCAACAAAAACATACAACATACCAACATACCCCGATCTAAGTCGGGACAAAATAAAAACTTTACACTATCCCCCCTTCGTCAGCTGCCGTGAGGAAGGCCTTGAAAATAGCCTCATTATAGCGAAGCTGTAGCGACCACCTTTAAGTGTGTGTGTGTGTGTGTGTGTGTGTGTGTGTGTGTGTGTGTGTGTGTGTGTGTGTGTGTGTGTGTGTGTGTGTGTGTGTGTGTGTGTGTGTGTGCGTCAACTTACTGTTTCCTGTTTTTCTCTCTGCATTCCGTGTGTAGATCTTACCTGGAAAGAAGAGAATACAAAATTTAGTTGGGGAATTATACAAGAAATTCAAGAAACTATATTTCAGTCACCAAAGTCAGTCCACATAACCACTACCAAAACCCACCTACTCATCCACATACATACATACATACAAACATACATACTTAAAAATAAAGATAGACACATGCAATCACATTTACAAAAAACAAACACACAGAGAAACTCATCTATCCCCACACCCAAACAAACCTCTACAAACTTAAAAAAACAAACAAACACTCCCCTTCACTCCCCCTCTAAACAGACAATCCTCCCCTAACTCTTACACTCATTCTTACCCTCCCCCCCCCCTCACCCCCAAACACACACACCCACTCTACCTCCCCCACCCCCACACAAATCAAAACCAGTCACCCAGACGAACGACACCCGCTGAAACCACCCATCCCCCTCATCCACTCCCCCCCCCCCCCCCCCGCAACACCGCGCCATCCGGCCATCGGCGACAAACCCCCAGCGGCTTATTTTCCGGCGCCGTCTCACCTCGGGGATTATCATCTTTCCGTCGCGCGCGCGAGTGAGAGAGTGAGAGAGAGTGAGAGAGAGTGAGAGAGAGAGAGAGAGAGAGAGAGAGAGAGAGAGAGAGAGAGAGAGAGAGAGAGAGAGAGAGAGAGAGAGAGAGAGAGAGAGAGAGAGAGTGACAGAGAGAGAGAGAGAGAGAGAGAGAGAGAGAGAGAGAGAGAGAGAGAGAGAGAGAGAGAGAGAGAGAGAGAGAGAGAGAGAGAGAGAGTGACAGAGAGAGAGAGAGAGAGAGAGAGAGAGAGAGAGAGAGAGAGAGAGAGAGAGAGAGAGAGAGAGAGAGAGAGAGAGAGAGAGAGGGGGGGGGGGGGGGGGGGGGCACGGGCCATTACGGCTATTGTCCTCTCAAGATGGCCAAGTTTTCCTCATAGACTCTGAGGAGGAGGAAAAGGGGTGGAGGAAGGAGGGAGGAGGGATGGAGGGAAGAGGGGTAGGGGAGGAGGGGTGGGTGGAAGGGGCGAAGGAGGGAAGGAGAGGGGGGAGGGAAGGCGAGGGAAAGAAGGTGATGGGGGTAAGGAGGTAGGGGGAGGAAGAGGGAGGAGGGAAAGAGGGAGAGGGGGTAAAGGGGAAGGGGGTGGGAGGGGGAGGAGGAAAGCGGAAGGAGGGGAAGGGGGAAGAGGAAGGTTGAGGGAAGAGAAGGAGAAAAAGAGGGTGATGGGTTAATGAGGAAGGGGGTGGGAAGAAGACGAAGGGGTAAAGAGGAAGGGTGAGGGAAAGGAAGGAGGAAAGGTGATGGATGTGAGCGAAGGGGAATAGAAAGTGACAAGGATAAATATGAGGGGACAAAGAGAGAGAAAGGTGAAGGGAAAAGGGAAAAGGGTGAAGGTGTACGGAGAAAGATCGACGGGGGTGAGGAAAGGTGAGGGGAGTGAAGTGGGTGAGGGGAGAAGGAGAGGATGAGGGGACGAGAAGGGAAGTTAGGGAAAGGGAGGGAGGGGTGAAGGTGAGGATAATGGGAAGGGCGAGGGAGGGAGGGAGGGAGGGAGGGAGGGAGGGAGGGAGGGAGGGAGGGAGAGAGAGAGAGAGAGTGAGAGTGAGAGGGTGAAGAGGGAGAAAAGTGGGTGAAGACGAAGAGGAATGAAGAGATAGGTGGAATGCGAGATGTAGAAAGAGAAACGAATGGAGAGATAGATAGATAGACAGGTCGATAGATGGACAGATCGACAGACCAATAGACAGAAAGGGAAACTGACAGATACAGAACGATAGACAGACAGATAGACAGATCGATAGACAGACAAGGAAATAGACAGATAGACAGATCGATAGACAGACAAGGAAATAGACAGATAGACAAGAAGATAGAAAGATACAAAAAGAGAGAGAGACCGATAAGGAACAAATGAGAAAGAAAAACATCTCCAACATGTGTGGGCGGAGAGACAAGTGGAGAATAAAATTTTAAGGAGGGGGGGGGGGGGTGAAGGAGGAGGAGGATTAAGGGGGAAGAGGGGTAGAAGGGGTAGAAGGGTAAGGGGTAAGAAGGGGTAGAAGGGTAGAAGGGTGAGGGGGAAGGGAGAAGGGGGAAGGGAATGGGAAGGGGGAAGGGGGAAGAAGAGAAGAGAAGGGAAGGGAAGGGAAGGTGAAGGGGATGGGGGGCAGGGATGGTGAGGAGAGGGGAAGAGGGGGTAGGGGAAGGCAGAGTGAGGAGAAGAGGAAGGGGAAAGTGGGGAAGGAAGGAAGGGCAAAGACGTAAAAAAGCATAGAAGGTGTGTGTAGGGGGGGGGGGGAGAAAAATAAGAGGAATGAGAAGCTACCCCTCCCACCCCCCACCCCATCTACCCGTTCCATCCCCAGCCCTCCCTGCGTCGCCATGTCTAGCCAGCTGATACGACGCCTTTGCTTTGAGAGGAAGGGAGTAGCGAGGAGAGGAGCACGGCATCATAATGGCTCGCTAAGCCTCAGTGTCTCTTGGTGGAAAAAAAAAAAAAAAAAAAAGTTCGCGGACTACCTATCTGGCTGCGTGTAAACCTTCGCTCGTTGCTGCGTCCTTGTTTTCTTCTCTTCTTTTTCTTCTTCTTCTTCTTCACTCTCTCTCCTTTTCCCTCTTCTTCCTCGATTTTGTCTTCTCTTTTCCTTTCTTATCTTCGGCTTATTCCTCTTACGTCTTCATCGTTATCGTCGTTTCTTTATCTCCTTTTCTCCTCTATCTATATTTCATCTGCTAATTCATTTTTTTTACAACCCTTTTCATCTCCTACTTCGTCTTCAAGCTCTTCCTTCCCCTCCTTTTCTCAGCCTCTTTATCCACCTCTTCATCCCTCGCTTTATTTTCCCTTTTTCTCGAACACTAAAGTTAGCTCTTCCTTCAATGACTCAAAAATGCAAACTGCTATCAAGGTCGTATTAAACAGATTATCTTCTCCATGACATAATCTTCAACGCTTGTTAATATTAGTATTTTTTTGTCTCATTATTTCCGCACAAGGAAAATTATTAGATAATCCCCTCTCGTGTTATCACAATAATATTTCATGTTCACTCCTCCTTCTCTCTCACCCCTTCCCCCTTCCCCCCTACCCCCACACCTCTCCCGCTCTTATTTTAGAAAATTAAATCAACACCGGAACTTAAATATCACATAATACGATCATAATCGCCACAGTTGTAAAATGTGAAAGAAAGAAAGAAAGAAAGAAAGAAAAGAAAAGAAAGAAAGAAAAAAAATACGCAGACCTCCACCAACACTTAATCTCATAAAGCAGTTTCACAACTCTACCGCAACTATTCAAAACATGAAAAAAAAATCCCAACAGACCCATTTTCTCTGATGAATCACACTGACGATGAATTTATAAATGTAAGGATATAAGAATTACGGGAAAAAATCTAATCAATCAGTCAATTTTCATTACAAGCCGCCCGCAATTTTCATTACAAACCGCCCGTAACTTTTCGCGTAATATTGTTGACATGAAACAGAGAAACAACCAATAAAAGTGTGTAAAAGCAATGGCTTAACAGAGGGGAAAAATAACAGCTACGAAAAAAATATTATCCTAACATTCACAGGTCAGAAAGAGAGAAAGAGAGTAAGAGAGAGAATAGAGGAGGGGGAGTGAGAGTGGGAATGCGAGAGTGAGAATGCGAATCCGAGAGAGAGAGAGAGAGAGAGAGAGAGAGAGAGAGAGAGAGAGAGAGAGAGAGAGAGAGAGAGAGAGAGAGAGAGAGAGAGAGAGAGAGAGAGAGAGAGAGAGAGAGAGAGAGAGAGAGAGAGAGAGAGAGAGAGAGAGAGAGAGAAAGAGAGGGAGAGAGAGAAAGAGAGAGAGAGAGAGAGAGAGAGAGAGAGAGAGAGAGAGAGAGAGAGAGAGAGAGAGAGAGAGAGAGAGAGAGAGAGAGAGAGAGAGAGAGAGAGAGAGAGAAAGGAGGCACTTCCATGGAGGTTAAGGAGGCAAGGAACCGAACCAGAGGAAGAGCAATGGAATCAAATGCCAATTGGTCTCCTGCCATTTGCCTCCATTGCCTGTCTGACAATATCCACTTTTAACGTCTGTCTATCCCGGGCCATAAAGGAATTAGGGACAGGGAGAGGGAGAGAAAGAATTAGGGACAGGGAGAGGGAGAGAAAGAATTAGGGACAGGGAGAGGGAGAGAAAGAATTAGGGACAGGGAGAGGGAGAGAAAGAATTAGGGACAGGGAGAGGGAGAGAAAGAATTAGGGACAGGAAGAGGGAGAGAAAGAATTAGGGACAGGGAGAGGGAGAGAAAGAATTAGGGACAGGGAGAGGGAGAGAAAGAATTAGGGACAGGAAGAGGGAGAGAAAGAATTAGGGACAGGGAGAGGGAGAGAAAGAATTAGGGACAGGAAGAGGGAGAGAAAGAATTAGGGACAGGGAGAGGGAGAGAAAGAATTAGGGACAGGAAGAGGGAGAGAAAGAATTAGGGACAGGGAGAGGGAGAGAAAGAATTAGGGACAGGGAGAGGGAGAGAAAGAATTAGGGACAGGAAGAGGGAGAGAAAGAATTAGGGACAGGGAGAGGGAGAGAAAGAATTAGGGACAGGAAGAGGGAGAGAAAGAATTAGGGACAGGGAGAGGGAGAGAAAGAATTAGGGACAGGGAGAGGGAGAGAAAGAATTAGGGACAGGAAGAGGGAGAGAAAGAATTAGGGACAGGGAGAGGGAGAGAAAGAATTAGGGACAGGGAGAGGGAGAGAAAGAATTAGGGACAGGAAGAGGGAGAGAAAGAATTAGGGACAGGGAGAGGGAGAGAAAGAATTAGGGACAGGGAGAGGGAGAGTTTGAGAAAGGGCGGGAGGGGGAGATAGAGAGAGAGAGAGACAGATTGATATTTTGATAAATAGATAAATAGAGAAAGAGAGAAGGAGGAGAGGAGGAGGGAAATGGTAGAGGGAAATGGTAGAGGGAAAGGGAGAAGGAGAAATACAAAGAGAAGGAGAAAGAGGAGGAGAAGTACAAAGAGAAGGAGAAAGAGGAGGAGATAGATAAGGAGAAAAAGAAAAAGAAGAAATAATCAAAATCAAACTGCCACAAACAAACGGCTTTCCCGCGCAGCCGTCCCGTCATGGCGCGTCCGGCCGGCCTTCCCAGCCTCAACCTTCTCTCCTCATTCTCCCTCTTGAGCCGCAATCATTAGCCAGCGCTGCAGTCGCGGGTTAATCCAATACTTACGTGGATTTACCGGGAACCGCAAGCTTGCAGGTTCTTGCCACTCCCCCCCCCCCCTTTTTTTTGAAAAAGAAAAAGAAGAAATAATCAAAATCAAACTGCCACAAACAAACGGCTTTCCCGCGCCATTGTCCGTCATGGCGCGTCCGGCCAGCCTCCA
>BOPN01001799.1:110273-112773 GCA_017312705.2 Penaeus japonicus | reverse complement strand
CCTATAAACAACCACATACGACTGTAAATAAAAAATGAGACCAAACAGACATATAAAATACATAAATACAAACATAAACAGATTCGCAACCACATAAAATGCTGGTTACGAAACAGTGAGATCTGCGCTGTAATCTCGCCATTGAAGTAAACCAGGTCAAATGGCTCACGTGACCTCATTTCATAAAAAATCCAAAAGCTCGAGAGTGAGAGAGAGGTGAAAGTGACATCAATTTCGTCTTGTGGACGTAAAAGACATCCACCAATACATCACCGCTGGAATGTCTAGTTATTACATGATTCAAAGTGGCCTTCGGATAACGGCGTGATGTATTTTCTCTCTTTTACTATTTCTGGGTCGCGGACAGTGCATTCCTTTTGATGTATTATTCACATCTTGCATATTGATTTCTAAAGTCTTTGCAATTGGAATATTTTCACACAAATAAGCGAACCTATCCATACCCCTCCCCCCAAACTAACCCCTCCCTTCCCCCTAGCTATTCCTTACCCAGTCCCTCCCTCCCTCCCTCCTAGCTAACCCCTACTCTTCCCCCCTAAAAATCCCTCCCTTTCCCCTAGCAACCCCCTACCCACTGCCCCCTTCCCCCCTACAGTCTCCTTTTCCCTTTCCCCTAAGCATCCCGCTTCCCCCCACGAAACCTCCCCCCCCCCTTCCCAAAAGAACCCATTTCTGCCCTACCACACCCCCTTCTTCCCCCTTCACCTAAACCCAGCCTCCCCTGGCGGCGTGGGCGAGGCGGCGGCCACACCCACGCCGGGCAGACGCAAGCAACAGGCCCCATACATCACCGGCCCTCGGGGATGGCGGCGCCGTCTGGACCAGATAGCTCGCCCGCGGCCCGAGGTCTCCTTCGGCGGCGCTCAAGGAGGCCATGGGTGGGGGAGGGGAAGGAGGGTGGGGTGTGGGTGGGGGAGGGTTAAGGAACGTGGCTCTATCGCCGCCCGAGACTTTTCTGGCGTGTGCTTGGTATGTATATGCATGCATTCATACATACACACACATTATATGTATATACTTATATATATATATATATATATATATATATATATATATATATATATATATATATATATATATATGTAAACATAATAATATATTACGAAGTAGTCTGCCACTATGTCTAAAGAGAAAGATTTTTGACCAATGCGTCCTCCCCGTCATGACATATGGATCAGAGACATGGACTACGACCAAGGCACTCGAGAGGAAATTAGTAAGCGCCCAAAGAGGAATGGAAAGGCTTATGCTAGGAGTTAGCTTAAGAGACAAGAAAAGGACCATATGGATCAGGCAGCAAACAAAAGTAGAGGATATACTCAAGACCATCAAAAAGAAAAAGTGGCAGTGGGCTGGACACATATATCGGAGACAGGACAACAGGTGGACAAAGAAAACAACAGAATGGGTAATACACGACACAAAGAGACCCAGGGCAAGACCAATGACTAGATGGCGGGATGAAATAGCAAAATTCGCAGGAGTAAACTGGAATCAGAGGACACAAGACCGGAATGACTGGAAAAGATTGAGAGAGGCCTACGTCCTGCAGTGGATTGATACAGGCTGATGATGATGATGATATTCACATATATAAATATACATATACACATACATATACTTATCCATATACAAACTACATACATATATACACAAGTACAAACAAAAAAAGACACATGAGTAGAGTTCACACTCGTCATCATAATAACACACATGAAACACCTGTATGTATAAGCAAAAAAAATCACGCCTCTCACTTATCTGTTAACTGATTACGCCTAAACAAAAAACCCAAGAAGAGGCGATAAGAACTACCTACTTAAGAATAAAACCTATTACGTACAAGGACACTTACAAGGCGTTCAGAACATCTCAAAGGCCAAATGCCGAGAACCAAGCGCGTGAAAGCACCTGTGACCGTTGACTATGGCAAGATTTCCTTTTCTTGCAAGCATGAGCACAGGGTATGCCCGTTTTCTGAAATCTGATGCTCTTAATGCTAATTTGCGTGTTTACCTGCGTTGCTTGATATGTTTGCGTAACTTTAAACTTGCATTGCTAGTCATTTATCATTCAGATGGCAAACACGCGGTCAAACCTTGGACGATTTGAGTTTCTATAAGGCTTTCCATACTATATATTATAATAATGAAGACACTCTTGTCATCGTTTATTCTCTCTCTCTCTCTCTCTCTCTCTCTCTCTCTCTCTCTCTCTCTCTCTCTCTCTCTCTCTCTCTCTCTCTCTCTCTCTCTCATCTTCTCTCTTTATATTCATATATCTATACATGACACGTACACAAGCACGCCCACGCACATAAACTCACACACACTAATTGTCCGTCTCAGTGATTAAGCCAGTTAGGGACAAGCAACTTTCCCCCTTTATATTATCAAACCTGCATAGGGGAGGAGGCCCGGTGGTGGGATCGGCACAGTCACCGCTGAGTGAATCGTCGATATTAATGCGTTTGGCCATT
>BOPN01001799.1:97773-100273 GCA_017312705.2 Penaeus japonicus | reverse complement strand
ATAATACACATATTAACCCTTCGAGCACATCTAACACCCACGCCCACAGAGGGGAGCTTGAACAATAAATAAAGACAATAGCTTCCCATAGATAGAATCTCACTTCACATAACTTTATTACTTCACATGAGGTAGTTACAATAAAGATGCAAAAAATGAGAGGAAAAAAGGAACATCAACTAGGATACTTTCGTCTTTTGAAACTGTGAGATATTGTTTTGATTTTTTTTTTTTTTTTATTGAATAATTGAGAATCATTTTTGTTTTTCTTCTTCATGGGCCTGTTTCTGTCTTTCTTTTCTCCTTCTCTCTGTACCATCATCTTTGTTTTTCTTTCTTTCTTTCTTTCTTTCTTTCTTTCTTTCTCTCTCTTTCTTTCCTCTTTTCCTGCCTAGCTCCCTCCCTCTCCTCTTCTCTTCCTTCTACTTCTCCTCCTTTATACCCTCCCTTCTTCTCCTCCTCAATTTCCATTTCTCTCCTCCTCACCCTCCCTTCTTCTCCTCTCCTCCTCACACCTTCCCTTCCTCTCCTCTTTTCCTCCATCTACCTACCCTCCCCCCACCCTTCCTCTCCCCCTCTCCCTCTCTCTCCCCCTCCCCCCAAAAAATAACAATATCATCTGTTTTTCTAAATAAACATCAAACTGAATGCACCATATTTTTTTGTCTTCCTCAAGTTGCAAAGTCATTCATCAGGAAAGGAACTCGACAGACGTCCGTGTTTCCAAAGACGTTTTCAAACCACACGGACGGAGGTGCATCGACGCAGCAGTTCTCGGCGAAGTTAGCTTTGGTAACTTATTAATTGCTTTAATGTTGTGCAACAGTTTCTACGGCCGCTAATAACGTCGTAATGTTATGGGGGGGGTGACAGACCGGGAGAAACACATGCGGAGAGAAAGGGGAGGGGAAGGAGGGGGGAAGGGGAAGGAGGGAGAGGGAGGGAGGGAAAGAGAGGGAGAGAGGGAAGAAGGGAGAGGGAGGGAGGGAAAGAGAGGGAGAGAGGGAAGAAGGGAGAGGGAGGGAGGAAAGGAGGGAGAGGGTGAAGAAGGGGGAGGGATAGGGAGGGGGGAAAAAGATAGTGAAAGATAGAGAAAGAGAGAGAGAGAGAGTGAAAGAGACAAACAGAGAGAGAGAAAGAGAGAAAGAAAAAGAGAGAGAAAGCGAGAGAAAGAGAGAGCCAGACAGAAAAAGAGAAGAAACAAAGAGATAGACCGAGAAAGAGAGAGAGAGAGAGAGAACGAGAAAGGAGAACGAGTGTGTGAGAAAGTGGCCTCCATATCAAATGTCCTATCGAATGGCCAGAAAAATATTGACACACAAGAAAGCGAGTCTCAAGTGGCATGTAATCAAGGTGAGTTTATTGGAAAACAAGGAATGGAGTTGCTTAAAAAAGATCGATTGTTTCCTCTAAAAAATATAATGGAATTGGTAAGAGTAACGTAACGATGGTGATGAAATTAATGGTAGAAAAATGGTGATGGTGATGTCGTTGTTGTTGTTGTTGGTAGTGGTGGTGGTGATGGTGGTGACCATGATCATGATAATGATCACTGATGTTGATTGGTGGTGATGATGATGATGGTGGTGATAGTGATGATGATGATGATGATGAATATGAAGATGAAGATGAAGATGATGATGACTATGATAATGAAGACGATAACATAAAAAACTATAAATAATCCCCAAAACAGTTTCCATCGACATAGCAAAAAAAAAAAAAGTTAAAAAAAAAACACACACACAACCATAAGTAACAGAGCAATACCTGTCAAGGAAGAGAAAGCGAAAAGCAAGCACAACAAACACAAAATATTCCCCTTTCTCGTGGAAAAAGAAAATAGCATCGTGCTCTCCCCTTTGCCGGAAGATAACATCACAATATAGTTTTCTTTTTCCCCTTAAATGTGAAAGAAAGGGGTACAAAGGGGGAGGGGGATTGACAGCACAGAGATGCCAGAGTGGAGAGGAGTAAAATGAAAACCTTTTTTTCGTTTTGAAATCATGATTATGGACATACACTCACTTGTGCACAAAACTACAGACACGCAGATTTACACTGACGTAGACATGCACTGACATACACTGGCATACACATAACCACACAAACACAGACACGTATACACATGCACATACATACATTCCTCTCTCTCTCTCTCTCTCTCTTTCTCTCTCTCTCTCTCTCTCTCTCTCTCTCTCTCTCTCTCTCTCTCTCTCTCTCTCTCTCTCTCTCCCTCCCTCTCACATACAATTACACAAATCTTGTTGAAACTAAAGATAAAAAGTCAATGCTACATGTTGCAGGTGCTTTGTGGACGCAGACGCAATCTTTCTGTTGCAAAATATGAACTAATGCACCATTGCATAAAGAGACACATTCCAAACACCATGACGAGAAACTAATTGATGGTTTGATTTTTTAAAATAATAAGATTATTCCTTTCTGGTGTTGTTCTCATTGTCACTAATTCCATCTCATCTCCACTATTCTATCTTTA
>BOPN01001799.1:80273-90273 GCA_017312705.2 Penaeus japonicus | reverse complement strand
GGCAAACAAAACGTAATAGCGCCTTGCAAAACCGCCTCAGATGTTGCAGGGCGAAACATCGAGTGTCTTCTCATTACGCAAAGTCCACTGTGTTTGGATATTCAACTTTTAATTCAGTTTTTTCCCATTCTCTCTTTCTCATATTCTTTTTAGAATTAAATATATGTTTGTTTGTTTTTATTTCGATAACCACACTAGTCTGTTTCATATCCCCCCCCCCCCCCCGCTCTTTGTAAGAGATCAAAAGCGAATATATATTTTTTTATAGATTTAAATAGTCTTTGATGTATGTATGCCTTGAAAAAAATATATGTAGATTTCCTTGAATGCTGTTCCATCATACTGGCATATGTTAAAAAGCAGATCTCTAATTCAATTCAATAAAATTATTCTTACATTAACATAAATTGAATAATCTAAGAATGAAGTTATATGGCATAAACATATTTTTAAAAAATCGAAATGATACAATATAAAAAAACGAAATGATACAATATAAAACAATCACATGGGGGAAATTAACATAAGTGAATATACGTAAAAGGTCACATGAATCTAAAAACACAAAGATTAAAAAAAATAAATAAATAAAAACATTACCCATCCTTCAAAAAACAAATACTTATATTATCAAACAAATAAACAGAAACCAAACAAAACAAGCAAACCAAAGAATGAAAGAAAAAAACAAACAAACAACAAAGGAACAAAACAAAACAAAACAAATCTAAAGATAAATAAATAAACAAAAAACTAACAAAATCAAACAACAACAGAAACCAAGGAACAAACATAAAAAAAAAAATAATAATAATAATAAAAAAACGAGGAACAAAAATTAAAACATAAACAGAAGAAAAAAAAAATAATATAAAATGTAATTAAGTTGGCTGCCTTTAATTATTCGCGTTCACGGTGCGGATCGCTGCGTGAAACAAGAGTCTAATTTTCTGAACCAACACGAGAGATGAGGACGACGAGGGAGTCAGAGGGATGAGGGGAAAATAGGGAGAGTGAGGCGAGGGGAGAATGGGGAGCGTGAGGCGAGGGGAAAATGGGGAGAGGTGAGGCGAGGGGAAGAGCAGGGGGATAGGGGAGGTGAGGGGAGAATGGGGAGAGTGAGGCGAGGGGAGAATGGGGAGAGTGAGGCGAGGGGAAAATGAGTTTCTGTATGAGGAAATGGGGAGTTGATGGGAAAATAGGGATAGTGAGAGCAAGAGGAAAAGGTGTGGTAAGGGGAAATTTAGCTGAAAAATAGGGAGAAAAATAGGGAGAGTGAGGCGAGGGGAGAATGGAGAGTGTGAGGTGAGGGGAAAATGAGGTTCTGTATGAGTAGGAGGAAAAGGGGAAGTGAGGGGAAATGGGCAGAGTAAGGCGAGGGTAAAATGAAGCTCAGTATTAGATCAGAGGTGGGAAGAGGGGAGGTGAGTTATGGGAAAAGGGGTTACAAAATAAGCGAGGAGAAACAGAAGTGTGAGATAAGGCTAAAATAAGTAGTGAGGTGAAGGGAAGAGGGAGTACAGTAAGAGTGAAGGGAAAATGGAGTGTGAGGTGAGGGGAAAATGAAGTGTGAGGTGAGGAGAGCACATGGTGTGAGGTAAAAGGAGAAGGGATACAGTATGGAAGAAGGGAAAGGGGTAAGGCAAAGGGTAAAATGAAGTATGACGTAAAAGGAAAAGTGAGTAAGATAGGAGGACAATGAGTGAGGGGATGGGAACATGAGTCAGAAATGATAGCAAAAGTCAGTCAAAATGAAAGGAAAGCAAAGACACTGATGAATAAAAAAGCGAGCAAAAAATAAGGAAAGAAGTAAGTCAAAATCACAGGACAAGCGAGTCATTAAGAGGAATAGAGAGTCACAGAAATTAAGGCAAAAACAAAGAAAAAAGGTGAGTCCCAGACAGGGGGGAAAAATAAGGAAGAATAAATCTATAATCACATTATTTCCTATTTCATGCAATTTCCCCAACAATGGAATCATTAGTATAAAAAAGTCCCTAATAACCTCTACTACCTAAAAGTGTTTATACCACAAAGACTTTCAAAACGTCAGTGTTTACAGTCGTAAGGTTGAGTGTGGACAATGGTGTGGGATTTTAATTAACTTTGAAACTAATCTCAGCAAAAACTTTTCTACAATTCAACAATAATTTTACAAAAAAAAAAAAAAAAAAAAAAAAAAAAAAAAAAAAAAAAAAAAAAACTTTCATCGGCCTACAATGGATTTACAGAAAGAAAAGTGAGAGAGAGAGAGAGAGAAAATTAAAATTATACTTAGTTCCACGACTTGTTCGAGACATAATTCTCGTGTCTAAATTAGAGAGAGAGGGAGAGAGACAGACCGAGAAGAGAGAAAGAGAAGAGAGTATATATGTATATATTATATATGTGTATATATATGTATATATGTATATATGTATGTATATATATATAATTATATATATATATATATATATATATATATATATATATATATATATAGAGAGAGAGAGAGAGAGAGAGAGAGAGAGAGAGAGAGAGAGAGAGATAGAGAGAGATAGAGAGAATGAAATAAAGAGAAATAGAGAGAAATAGAGAGAGAGAGAGAGAGAGAGAGAGAGAGAGAGAGAGAGAGATGCATACCCAGAGAAAGAGAAACATAACAGCATACTACTTATCTCAAAACCATATTTCCCATAGCGAAACAATAACACGAAGTCTGCCGTCACACACAGCCTCTAATAATTGAAAAACAGATAATAGCTATAATGATAATAACAATAATAAAAAAGTGATGATGATAATGATAATAATAATGATGATGATGATGATAATAGTAATAATAATAATAATAATAATAATAATAATAATAATAATAGGAAAAATAGTAAAATCAAAATAAAGCATTAACATATAGATAATTATAATATTACCAACTAAATAAATAGATAAATATACAAATGTCTAATAATAATAATAATAAAATAACGATTATGATGATAAAAAACAACAATGATAATAAAATAACGATTATGATGATAAAAAACAACAATAATATTGATTATGATGATAATAGTAATAAGAAAAAAATACAGATGGGCAATAATAACACTAATAATAATAATTACAATAACAATATCAATAATAATAACAATGATAATAATAATAATAATAATAATAATAATAATGATTACAATAACAATAACAATATAAATAATAATAATGATATAAATAATAATAACAATAGCAACAACAACAACAATAATAGTAATAATAATAATAAAAGCACCAATAATAACACAAATAGAAACATTCCCGATTGAGAGCAAAACAAAAGCACGGGGCGGGGCGGGGCGTCCCGTCCTCCACACACCCGGAGGCGACGAAGGAATCTGGACGAGCGACCGAGGCGAGGCACGGGTCGCAGCACACATTACTCACGAGACGCGGCGAGGTGAGCTTCGTCTTTGTCTTCGTCTTCGGGTTGGTGTTTTTTTTTTTTTTTTTTTTTTTTTTTTTTTATTCTTCTTTTTTCTGTTTCTTCGTATTCTTCTGGGCGTCTCTTTTTAGTCTTGTTTTTTTTGGGGGGGGGTTCTTCGCTTTTTTTTTTCCCCTTCTTCTTCGAATTCTTCTTGGCGTTACTTCTTCTGGTTCTTCTTTTTTTTTTCTTCTTTTTTTTTAGCCTTTTTTCCCCTTTTTCTTTTTCTTCTCCCTTTTTTCTTTTTCATTTTCTACTATTTCTTCTTATTATGAGGGAGATGAGTCGGAGAAATGATGGATAGGAAAAGGAGGAAGAGGAGGGGAAGGAGAGAGAGAAGTTCAGCTCAGAGAGATTTGCGAAGACGTCGCTTCGCCCGGGCTATATGCACGAGACAGCCCGGCCTCTGGCAGCTATAAGTGCTGGTAGCTGACAGAGGCCGAGACGAGAGAGAGAAAAGAAGAATGATGGGTAGGAATGAAGGGGGAGGGAGGGGGGGGGGGTAGGAAGAGAGGGGAGGGGGAAGGTACGGAGGAAAAAGAGTATTGGTGGGTAAGGAGAAGGGACGTGGGAAAATGGAGAGGAAAAGAAGGAAAGATGAGTAGAGGAGGAGGGGAGGTAGAGAGGAAAGAGAGAGGGGAGAGATGGGAAGGTGGGGAGGAAAAAGGAATCATTGGTAGGGGAGAGGGAAGAGAAGAAAAGGGAAGTGAAGGGGAGGGAAGGGGAAGGTAGAGAGGAATAAAAAAGTAAAGGTGAGTAGAGGGGAGAGGAGGGCGGAGCGAGGGGGGGTGAGGGGAAGGGGGAGTAAGAGTGGAGGCACAAAGGCGAAACAGAAATGATAAAAGAAGGGAAAAAAAGAGAAAAAAAAATCTTCCAACTTTTTTTTTTTTTTTTTTTCGAAGGCAAAGATATCGGAACGAAGCTCCGAAACTTCCCTCGACTCGCTATTCTGTCCAGGCGACCGGGGGGGCGAGCTCGAAAGATCCTCGGGAGTTCGTGTACCCAAAGATGTCGCCGCGATGTTTGGGCTTTTGAGAAGGGGGGAGTGAGAGGGAGGGAAGGAGGGGGAGGGGGAGGAATGCGGAGGGGGAGGGAGGGAGAGGGAGAGGAAGAGAGAGCGGGAGCAAGTGTATGTCTACATGTGCGGTCGTGAGCGTATCCGTACATGCATGTGGCTGTGCACGTAGCTGGTACACACCCCGATCAGAGCTGAGATAGAAACCATCTCATTAAAGGATCGGGAGAGGCAACACCCCCATCCCACCCCACCTCTCCTTCTTCTTCTTCTCTTTCTTCTCTTTCTCCTCATTCTCATTCTCCTCCCTTTTCTTCTTCTTCTTTTTCTTACTCTTCTTCTCCTCCTCCTCCCCCAGCTAACTTACATTTCCAATTCCTTCCGCCGTTGTGATGCAGAAACTTCCCGTGTCTTTCCCGGCCACCTAAACATGTCGACCACCACCACCAACTCCTCATCCTTCACCTCCTCCTCCTCCTCCTCCTCCTCCTTCACCACCACCTCCTCCTCCTCCTTCACCACCACCTCCTCCTCCTCCTCCTCCTCCTTCACCACCACCTCCTCCTCCTCCTTCACCACCACCTCCTCCTCCTCCTCCTCCTCCTCCTCCTCCTCCTCCTCCTCCTCCTCCTCCTCCTCCTCCTCCTCCTCCTCCTCCTCCTCCTCCTCCACCTCCTCCTCCTCCTCCTCCTCCTCCTCCCCCTCCTCCTCCTCCTCCTCCACCTCTACCTCCTCCTCCTCCTCTTCTTCATATTCCTCTTTTCCTCTTCTTTTCTCTTCTCTTCTCTTCTCTCCCTCCCTCCCCCTCCCCCTCCCCCTCCCCCCCTCCTCCTCCCCTCCCCTCCTCCTCCTCCTCCTCTCTCTCTCTCTCTATCTCTTTCTCTTTCTCTCTTTCCATCTGTTTTTCTCCCTCTCTCTCTCCCTCCTTCCCCCTCCTTCTCTCTCTCTCTCTTTCTCTCTCTCTCTCTCTCTCTCTCTCTCCCTCTCTCTTTCTCCCTCCCCCCCTTCTCCTCTTCCTCCTCCCCCTCCTCCTCCTCCTCCTCCTTCTTCCCCAGCCTTCCAGCCTGCCTCAGCCCGCCAGCCAGCCTGCCGTGTCTGCCTCGGATCCCATGGCAGCGAAATGGAAAAATACTCCCGACGGATCTGGCCCACAAGAGAATCTGATTGGGCAAAATAAGGCTATTTCACTTTCATCTGTGTTCAGGCCTCGAGATGCAATTTGCCCGCGCGGATGCTGGGGGTCGGCGCGGGATAAGATTCGGGGTGACGAGACAAGAGGGAGAGGCGAGAGTTGAGAGATTTTGAGTGGGAAGGGAGTAGGAAGGAAGGAAGGAAGGAAGGAGGGAGAGAGAGAGAGAGAGAGAGAGAGAGAGAGAGAGAGAGAGAGAGAGAGAGAGAGAGAGAGAGAGAGAGAGAGTGAGAGATGAGGGTGGGGATACGAAAAGAAGAAGGGAGTGGGAAAGATGGGAAGAGGGAGGGGTGCAGATCAAAAATAAAGAAGGGAGGGTAAAGAAGGATAAGGAGACAGAGTAGAGAAAAGAAGGGTAAGAGCGGAGGGGAGATACGAGATTGATAAAGAAGAGAGGGAAAAGATGGATAGGGAGAAGGATTCGAAGTGGGAGGGATGGGGATACAATAGGAAAAGGGAAGGAAGGATAGAGGAGAGGAGAGAAGGACAGATAAATAACAGGAGAAAGAAGAATATTGAAAGAGGAGAATAGTAAGAAATGTGAGAGTTGAGAGAGGGAAAGAGATGAGAAATGAAAAGGAAGGGGAGAGAAGGATAGGGATAGATATGAGAGAATAGAGGGAAAAGAGATAAAAAAAGAGAAAAACTGAATGAGAAACTGAGAGAGAAAGAGAGAGAGAGAGGAATGGGAAGTGGAACAATGGAATAGAGACAAAGGATGTGGGAGAGAAGACAGAGAGATAGTGAGAGATGTACAAGAGACAGAGAATCAATCATAAGGAGAAAGTAAAGACGGATAGTGAGAGGTTAAAGACGAGAGATGACATATATGAGATAAGAGATAGATGAAATGAAACTTGGGTGAGGAGAAAGAGTAAGGCGATAGATGATGAAGAGAGAAAAAAGTGAGGAGTGAGATAGTGAAAGAGGAAACATGCGAGACATTTGAGAGAAAAGATATAAGAGAGAGAGAGAGAGAGAGAGAGAGAGAGAGAGAGAGAGAGAGAGAGAGAGAGAGAGAGAGAGAGAGAGAGAGAGAGAGAGAGATCTGATTTCATCTTGATCTTTAGCTTACATACTTTTTCACACTCAATAAAACGTCAATTTCTCGATCTTCCACCAAACCCGTAATATCTATTCTTAGCGCGTCTAAAAGAATCCCCAAGCGCCATCTTTAGAAACATTTTATACTCAGGATCTCTTTGTCAAAACAATAAAAGGGCATTCGAATCAGACTTTGTTGTTGTCTTGATATCAAATCTAATATCATATCAAAACCGACGGGCGGGATCTACAGCAGAAAGGTTATATGTGTCCCCTTTTGAATCTATTTCTCGCGCTTGAAGTGTAATTTTGGCTTTAGACAAGGGGTCCCTCGTCACTATGTATCACACGTATTACTTTTAGTAGGGTGGTGGGAGACTTGCTTTCTCTTTCTCTTTCTTGTGGGCGTATCTATTCTTCTTCTTCTTCTGCTTCCTTTTCTTTTTCTAACTCTTCTTCTTTCTTGCCTTCTCTCACTCTCTTTTTGGCATTTGTTTTTCTCTTTCGCCCTCTCCCTACCTTCTATCTTTCCTTCCTTCCTTCCTTCCTTCCTCCCCTCCCTCCCTCTCTGTCTCTGTTTTTCTCCGCCTGCTTCTTCCACCCCCTCTTTCTTTCTTTCTTTTTTCTTTCTTTGTCTTTCTTTCACTCTCCCCCCCCCCTCTCTCTCTCTCTCTCTCTCTCTCTCTCTCTCTCTCTCTCTCTCTCTCTCTCTCTCTCTTTCTCTTTGCATACTCAATCCAACGCTATGGCATTATTGAAAAATCTCTCTCCTTGTCATCCTCATTATCACAGATATTTTTCCCTTCCTTCTTTCTTCCTTTCATTCATTTTCTCGAGCCGACAGCGGGTTACGCCTCTTTGCAGTTCGGTCGCTCCGGAAAATATGAGGGGGAAAAAAAGAAGGGGAAAAAAGGGGATGGCGATTTTTACTTCTTGTTTTGAGTTCCTCCATTTTCTCTTCCTTTTTTCTTTTCTTTTCGAATTCCCCACCCCCACACCCACCCACACACCCTCCATTTTCTCTTTTTTTCGGTTCTTTTCGAGCTACCCCCGCCCGCCCACACCCACACACTCCCTCACACCCTCACACCCACACTCCTTCACCCCCTCAACTCCTTAAGCTTCTTCATCCTTGGCATTTCCATCGCCACCCACCCAAGCAGCCTATGGGGCGAGGTGGTGGTGGCGTTTGTGCTCACTGGCAGCGTCGGGGGGCGGTGGCAGACGCATCAAGAGTGGAGGAAAATGAAGATGGAGATAGAGATGGAGGGGGAGGAGGAGGGGGAGGAGGAGGGGGAGGAGGGAGGAGGTAAGGGGAGAGGAAGAGAAGAGGGGAGGGGGAAACAAGGAGAAAGAAGAGAGAGGGAAGAGAAGAAAAGAAGATGAAATGTATCAACGAGAGGGAGAAGGAGACGGAGGAGTACAGAGAAGAGAAGGAATAAAGAGAAAGAACGGAAAAAAAGAGAGAGAAATTTGCAACACGTTTCTCCCACAAGCTGGATTGAGCTAGACACCTGCATGGCTTGCCTCGTCACGCTGGGTCATGCACCGAACCTGCCATGCACGAAGAGTGGAGGGTCACGCGATCGCCTCGTACTTGTGAATGAGCGGGTGAAGAAAAAAAAAATAATGATAATAAATAAATAAATAAATAACGAAAAAAGGAGGCCATGAGGCAGGCACAAGGAGGAGGGGTAGGGGCAGGGGCAAGGGTAAGGGGAGGGGAAAAAGCAAGGGGGGACTGGCACCTCCGCCCTCGAGCCTGGATTTGATATGTCGATACCGCTAGGCTGTGCAAGCTCAAAGAAATACCAAAAGGATTTAGTTTGCTAATCCCTGACCTGACGTGGCAAGCGGGGTCCAGTTGGGGTCCTCCTGGGGTCTGCTTGTGAGAGAGGGAGAGGGAGAGCAAGAGAGAGCGAGAGAGAGAGAGAGAGAGAGAGAGAGAGAGAGAGAGAGAGAGAGAGAGAAAGAGAGAGAGAGGGAGAGAGAGCGAGAGAAAGAGATCCCCCACACAGCCACAGCTCTGTTAGCAAATCCACGTACAAAGTCCCTGATCTACGAGGCAGTCGGCTAGTCTACCTTTCCTTCTCAAACGTAATTTATGGAATCCAATCTTTTCTAATTATCTGCGACTTAAGTTTGTTCTAAATCTCTTCATATCCTTTTACTCCCTCTCCTCCCCTCCCCTCCCCTCCTTCCCTCTTCTCTAATTGCGTTTGTATTAACAACTTTCCTTCTAGTCTTTGTCATTATCATCATTGCAATTACTCCTGGTATTATCACAATCGTTATCATCATGGTTAAGCTTTGTTAATATCACTATTATCGATGTTATCATCATTATATTCATCAAATCTAATCTACAATATTCATCATTACGCTAATATCATGATAACATTATAACTATTTTTGCTAATATCATTACTATCATATATATCATTATCCCTATTATCATCATTAATACCATTACTATCATTACAATTACCAAATATACTGTTATCATTTAATTATCACCCTTGCAGTTATCACTGTCAGTATCATTAGCATACCATTATTCCTATTATCACTACCCACAATTAATCATAACTAGAAACAACATTGTCACTGCAAGTGCAACCAATTCAGATATCATTACCTCTACAACACCACCATCGTTACTGCTATCAAAATTACTCCATTTCATACCTCCTCCACCGTCATTAATCCTCGTTTTCAATTCTCTCCAAATTGCAAAGTTCGTGCAAAGGCAAAAGTTGATTCATCCCACAACATGAATTCCATTTTTTTCGCCCCACGAAATTTCACAAACTGGTCACGCACAGTATAACTTCTGACATCTGTTGCTGTGTACAAATGCTTCCCTACGAGTTCAGACTAACTTTATTAGCGTAACGGGCAATTCATCACTAAATTTGACATCTTCCTCGTAAAAAAATGGAAAAAAAGAGAAAAAACAATGCTGGCTCTTATAACGAAACTGTAGAATCAGAGTGCGTGTTGGATTTAATTCGTCATTCCTGGTGTTGTTTTCATGTTGTTGTTTTTTCCTACTGCATAAAAAGGTCTTAATTGCACCAATTAGGGTACTAAGCTGTTTGTTATCTTTCTGTAGTTCAATAGAAATATGAATAGAACTGGAACAATCATATGCTTTTGAGTTTATATTTATGACACACACACACACACACACACGCACACGTACACGTACACGTACACGCACACGCACACGCACACGCACACGCACGCACACACACACACGAAAGCAATTTCCTCCCCCCCCCCCTTCTACAAC